>OY757016.1:4189635-4276495 GCA_963580285.1 Lucinisca nassula | reverse complement strand
GTCCCACCAACAGCTATGGTCATATGGAGACGGGACCTCGGTTTAAAGACTCATCCGAAAGTCTGGAGAAGCCCGGGATCGATCCTGCGATCCCTGGTTTACAAGTCGAGTAGCGTAACCACTACACCACGGAGGCTTCTATGTGTGTTTATGGAGAAGAAAAGAAAAATAAAGAAAAAAAGAATGAAAAAAGAACAGAAAAAAAAAAGAACAGAAAAAAAAAAAAAAAAAAAAAATGTCTCCACCGGGGTTTGAACTCACGCCCCTCAGATTCATAGTCAACAATAGGATCCGTAGTCCAGCACTCTATCCACTACACTGGCATTTGAAAAAAGGTTAACCAAAAGGTAAACCTGAAAAACGCAAGTTTGAAAAATGACAATTTCCGCCAAAATTTTAGTCTTTTGCGCAATTTATGGATAATACATGAAAGCGGTACCTCCACTTATGCATCAGTCCTGATATTAAAACAATCTGCTGCAGAATAGATGAAAAATATCACTTTGAAAAAAGGTTAACCAAAAGGTAAACCTGGGACGACGCCCGCCCGCCCGCCCGTCCGCCCGCCCGCCCGCCCGGACATCGCTATTTTAAGAGACGGATTTTTTTTTAAAAAACCCGTCCAAAAATGAACTCAAAAGAAACAGTCACTAAATTCTACAGTTGCGCCCGACGGGCCCATTGAATGATCTCTAGTGTGCCCCTCATGTAAAAAGCGGGCCCAGGACGCAATGGTGCAGCCTAGATTGAACACTGTGCGTCTACACTGTGAATGTCCCATTTTGGGTATCTAGGCATCTAGGGTTTAACAAATTCAATATTGAAAAGTACTTTCTAGTACTTGTGGGTTCATGATGCACGTCACCTTCGCTTCACCCAACCACCTCTTAGGTATGTTTGGAGTCTTGCCAAATAAACCTTTGTACTTTTATCTATCAGCATTCCAAATATGAAACAAGAGGCCCATGGGCCACTACGCTCACCAGAGGTCATGTGTTTATACCATATACAGGCATGGTGCCCATCTTGGTCATGTGACAACAAAAGGCCACCATGCAATCAGTAAAATCCACTGTTTTGCCTTTTTTCTCATACAACTGTCTATGTGACCAAATTTGACTGTGACGTAAAAACAGGTCAAGGTCAACCAAAGGTCATCATTTGAACAAAATTGTTAGGGTCCGAGTCCTCGATGTTGCATACCAAGTTTCAAGGTCATCGGCCATTTGGTTCCTGAGAAGAAGATTTTTTAAGGTTTTAACCATATATGGGCATGGCAGCCATACTGGTCATGTGACCTAGTCCTTATGAACAAACTTTCATTCCCCCTTCCCATAGAAGCTCCACATGTAATTTGGTTTCAATCAACCTAGCAGTTTGAGTAGAGAAGAAGATTAAAATACTGAATCTCAGCCATCCAGGACAAGTCCCCAATGATGCATACCAAGTTTCAAGAACATCGGCCATTCGGTTCTTGAGAAGAAGATTTTTAAAGGTTTTTACCATATATGGGCATGGCAGCCATATTGGTCATGTGACCCAGTCCTCACAAACAAACTTTCGTTCCCCCTTCCCACAGAGGCTCCACATGTAATTTGGTTTCAATCTTCTCAGCAGTTTAAGTTGAGAAGAAGATAAAAATACTGAATCTGAGCCTCCCGGACAAAGGTCCAAAATGACCTTGGCCTTGGGAACTGACAAAATTCAATTCAGCTGAGTGCAAATATCATTTCTGATACCACTAGTTACCATGCAATCAGAAAAAATCAACTGTTTTGCCTTTTTTCCATACAAATGTCTAAGTGAGCATATTTGACCATGACGTAAAACAGGTCAAGGTCAACCAAAGGTCATCATTTGAACAAACTTGGCAGGGCCCGAGTCCCGATGCTGCATACCAAGTTTCAAGAACATCGGCCGTTCGGTTCTTGAGAAGAAGATTTTTAAAGCTTTTTACCATATATGGGCATGGCGGCCATATTGGTCATGTGACCCAGTCCTCACGAACAAACTTTCGTTCCCCCTTCCCACAGAGGCTCCATTTGTAATTTGGTTTCAATCCACTCAGCAGTTTAAGTTCGGAAGAAGATAAAAATACTGAATCTGAGCCTTCCCGGACAAAGGTCAGTAAATGACCTTGACCTTCGGAACTGACAAAATTCCATTCAGCTGAGTGCAAATATCATTTCTGATGCCACTAGCTACCATGCAATCAGAAAAATAACTGTTTTGCCTTTTTTCCATACAAATGTCTAAGTGACCAGATTTGACCATGACGTAAAACAGGTCAAGATCACCCAATGGCCATCATTTGAACAAACTTGGCAGGGCCCGAGTCCCCAATGCTGCATACCAAGTTTCAAGAGCATCGGCCATTCGGTTCTTGAGAAGAAGATTTTTAAAGGGTTTTACCATATATGGGCATGGCAGCCATATTGATCATGTGACCCAGTCCTCACAAACAAACTTTCGTTCCCCCTTCCCACAGAGGCTCCACATGTAATTTGGTTTCAATCGGCTCAGCAGTTTAAGTTGAGAAGAAGATAAAAATACTGAATCTGAGCCTTCCTGGACAAAGGTCAGTAAATGACCTTGACCTTCAGAACTGTCAAAATTCCATTCAGCTGCGTGTAAATATCATTTCTGATGCCACTAGCAACCATGCAATCAGAAAATCCACAGTTTTCCCTTATTTCTATACAAATGTCTAAGTGACCATATTTGACCTTGACGTAAAACAGGTCAAGGTCAACCAAAGGTCATCATTTGAATAAACTTGGTAGGGCCCGAGTCCCCGATGCTGCATACCAAGTTTCAAGAACATCGGCCGTTCGGTTCTTGAGAAGAAGATTTTTAAAGCTTTTTACCATATATGGGCATGGCGGCCATATTGGTCATGTGACCCAGTCCTCACGAACAAACTTTCGTTCCCCCTTCCCACAGAGGCTCCACGAGTAATTTGGTTTCAATTGGCCAAGTAGTTTCAGAGGAGATGTGGTTCAAAAATGTTGACGACGCAGACGACGACGGACCATTGCCTATACTATGAGCTCCCCAGGAGACTTCGGCTCTGGTGAGCTAAAAAATCCATATCGTTTGGGAAGCATGAGCTCTAAAAAAACTTTAATGTAAAATACAGAGGACCCGCATTATAACGACAGTATTTGTTTTCCTATTATTGTGCCATTATAATGAATTTGCCGTAATAAAGAATCCCAGTTAGGATTATGATAGGTTACAAAATGTCTTTTCCACATCATTACTCCAAGAAACAAATGTTATATACATTTGTTAGAATCGCCTCGATGAGGCGATTCTAACAAATATCTATAACATTGTTTCTTGGCATTGAGGCAATTCTAACAAATATCTATAACATTGTTTCTTGGGAATTTTAAATTACAAGAATATTTCATGACTATGGATTCAATTTGGGTATTTCCTACCCCAGGGAAGCCCAAGCCGCTCGGAATCGAGGCTAAACCTTGAGCTCAGAGTTCATTTCAATAAAATTGTCGTTATAACGTGGGTCCTCTGTATGGACAACTTAGATGATCCAAACATCAACGCTAATGCCAACACCTATGCCAGGTGCAGTAGTTCTAATAATGACCTGAGGGCATCTTGAGTGGTGATCCAGGATACGACTGGGGTTTAGCAGGGCTTCCTGTCAGCTGTTTGAAAGGAGACGGTGGGTAGGACTGCGGTTTACCTGGACTGCCATCATTACCAAGCTGAAAAAGATAGATTAACAACAATCAAGTGATGTGGAGGATTTGGTTGGTTGATTTGAGGTGTAACGTCCCCGTCAACACTGTAAAGGTCATTTTGGAGACGTTGCTTCCAATTTTGTGGGACTTTTACCCGACGTTGAGATGAAATGACATCTCAAGCCCTGTCGCACAATGAAACCAAAAGGGTTTACTAGCATGGACGGTCCGCCTCACACCGCGATTCCTGGACAGGCTTAGATCCTCTAAGCGGTTTACCAGTACTAGTGTGCGGGCCGGATTCAGCTCTGCGTGGAAGCATCATGCAGCCCCTATGGGCGGGGACTGGTGATGTGGAGGAACCTCAATTAACTCTTCAACTACTATATTAAGTACTGTAGCAAACAACCAAAAAATTCACATAGCAGATGACCCATAGCAACAGATAAGGTGGGTATTTTGTGAAAATTGAAGGATATTTTTAGTCAATTCTCCATAAAAACCTTTGTTGTGGGCTTCGAGAGGCGGTCCTATGCAGCCAGAGTTCTAGTTCTTGTGCATGACATGCCGTCTCCACCTTGTGAACAATTGTGCCAAGAACCGTCAATGAATATCAAAAGGTATTGATTATGGCCATCACAAGGTTGCGTCTACGGATGGATGGACGGACGGACGGACAGACGCCAGGGTGATCACTTTATCCCCCGAACCTATTCGGCCGGGGGATAAAAAACATGTTACCTTCCATTGCAGAACTTGGCATAGTGAGAAACATAATAAGAAACTTAAGACGCTGAGAAAAACTACATCTGAAAATGTAGTCTGCTGAATCTTCTTGAAAACTTTTCAGAAATATTTTTTTCATACAAGCAAATAGTGTAGGTGCAGTCTGATCTGGGCCCACACTGTTTGACAGTAACCAGCAGACGACAAAGCAGATGACAATTGTGGTGATTGGCATTTTATGGCTTAACAGAGCACCAGCTGTTTTTTATGACTCAAAATGAAACACTTGAGAATTTTGTTTGTCAGAATTAAGGTTTAACATCCCTGTCAACACTATTAATATCATTTTGGAGGAGCTGCTTCCAATTTTGTGGGACTTTTACCCGACACTGAGATGAAATGACATCTCAAGCCCTGCCGTTCAAAGAAACCAAAAGGTTTATATGCATTGGACGGTCTGACTCACACTACTTTGCTTGGGCTTGCTTAGCCCTTCTAAGCAGTTTACCAGTACTCATGTGTGGTCAGTTTCAGCTCTGCATGGAAGAAACGTGTAGCCCAATCTATTTCTCCAAGCCCCTATGGGCGGGAGCGATAAACACTGAGAAACAAGTAAGTTCTTACCAACATTGACCTCATCACTCACCTGCTTGCTAAAGGCACGAACATCTATATCTTTGGGGTCGTACAGCAGATCTTCTTTTCCCATGTGCTTGTAGCAACTTCGAACAACAGATCTTAGGTTATCTGTCCAATAACTCTGAAACAACAACTAAGGCTATTGAAGTTGTTCAATGCTAACGAAGCTGTTAGTTAACTTTACATTAAAACACCTGGGGCAAGTTTTCAAAACTAATGACATCGTTAGCTAACATATTGAAACGTTGATCATTTAACATGGCAAATATTACGATATTTTGGCTGAAAAAAAGGTGAGCAGCTTTTGCAAATGCAAAAGCTGCTCATATTTTTTTCAGCAAAAACACCCGAGTAATACACATTATACTTGCTAGAATAGTCAACAATTTGACCACTTATGAACTCTTTAAGCTAACAATGCTTTGAACAACTGGCCCCAGAAAAATATCAAGACACATATTTATGTTACTAGCTTTTGCAGAAGCTACCGTAAAGAGCCTAAAAATTCTGACACTTTGGCTGTAATTTCCTTAAAATGTTTTAACAAATTTGATTCACGACACAAAAGGAGTCCAAAAGGTGCAAACGGAATGGCAAACGGTGTAGACCCTGACCGGGCTGCTACTTCAGTGCAGTCTGATCTGGGTCTGCAGTTTGCTTAGCCTACCTGTATCAACACTTAGGTTCATTACAGTACTCACATTTTTTTTATCAATTATTAGATGTTCAGGGCCTGTCAATATTAATCCTCACTATGTTAAAACCCTGAAATATCCTATTATGAAACAGAATACACCTGTGGACACAAAAGTGTTCAAACTCCGATGAAGTACCTTTCAATGAATCTCTTTGCATCAAGTTAGTTTTACAAGCAAATGTCATTCATCAAAGTAGTCTAAAACTGGATCAAGAAATATACATTGATTGGTCTTATTATGGCCAGCACTTTTTTTCCATTTTTAGATATAACTGACATTCCAGATGTATTCTGACTGGACAGTGCAAGGTCTACAATGAAATGTACAACACTTTGTGTTTTGAATTTATTTCTGTCTTGCAGTTGACTGATAGGATGTAAAGCAAATATTGAATGAACAAGATGTGTTTGTGAAACACTGATGCCCCCGGACAGCGCCAATGTTAATGTTTTTAAAAATTTTGAAAAAAATAGGTCAAAGGTCAAGTTCAAGGTCAAGACATCAAAAATTATGGTACCACTGGAAAGGTCTTGTGATAAGGTATACACATGTGAAATATGAAAGCTCTATCTATTACCATTCAAAAGTTATGCCCAATGTTAAGGTTTTTGTAGACAGACAAACGGACAAACGGACAAACAGACAAACGGACAAACAGACAGACAGACCAAAAACTGTAAAATTATAGTACCAATAGAAAGGGCTTGTGACAAGGAATGCACATGTGAAATATGAAAGCTCTATCAGTTACCAATCAAAAGTTATAGCCAATGTTAAAGTTTTTAAAAAGGAGGTCAAAAGTAGGTCAAATCTCAAGGTCACGAGGTCAAAAATTATAGTACCAATAGAAAGGTCTTGCGACAAGGAATGCACATGTGAAATATTAAAGCTCTATCAGTTACTAATCAAAAGTTATAGCCAATGTTGAAGTTTTTAAAAAGGAGGTCAAAAGTAGGTCAAATCTCAAGGTGAAGGTCACGAGGTCAAAATTTATGGTACCTCTTGAAAGGTCTTGTGACAAGGAATGCACATGTGAAGTATGAAAGCTGTACCACTTACCATTCAAAAGTTATGCCCAATGTTAAAGTTTTTGCAGACGGACAAACGGACAAACAGACAAACGGACAAACAGACGGACAGACCAAAAACTATATGCCCCCCAGAATCTTAGATTCCGGGGGCATAAAAATCAGATCAAAATGAAATGAAGCTCATCCAAGTTTGAACGGATTTGTGTCCACAGGTGTAGTTGCATATCTATACTGTTTTCCTTTTGGCTTCTGAAACCATGGTAAAAATTAAAATCAGAAATGGCTGAACATTGGGGAACAGTGTAGTAGGGCTGGCTAATCAGGGCTGAAATTGATTATCAGTCCTGCCAATATGGTCGGTAACAGAATAGTTATCACAAAAGATTTTGTCATAATTTTATCCGGCTGGCTTTCTGTCTGATTTTGTTTGTTTTGAGGTTTAACGTCCCCGTCAACACTGTAAAGGTCATTTTGGAGACACTGCTTCCAATTTTGTGGGACTTTTACCCAACACTGAGATGAAATGACATCTCAAGCCTTGCCGCCCAATGAAACCAATAGGGTTTATAAGCATGCACGGTCTGCCATGCACCGCTTTGCCTAGGCAGGCTCAGATCCTCTAAGAGGTTTACCAGTACTCATGTGCGGGTCTGTTTCAGCTCTGCGTGGAAGCATCATGCAGCCCATCTATTTCTTCAATCCCCAATGGGCGGGTGAGCATGACTTTTACCATGTTTTACTTTCTATATGTATATTTGAACAGACAGGCCTGCGCAAACTCTGTAGACCCAGAAGAGACGCCACAGAATGTGGCATCTCATCAGGGACTGCACTGTTTGCAACTCATCCAGCTATTTTAGGCATAACTTTGGGGAGTAAATTGTACATATCAAATAACTGAGTGCAAGCAAATCAGTAATGATAATCATTTTTGTGAAATTTATCGATCGATTAATTAATTATCCAATTAATCGTGTCAGCCTTACAGTGAAGCATATTGATTTATTCAGCACTGTACGTGTTAACTACCTGCCAAGCAATCTTCAGCATCTTTAAACTGGTCAAAATCACAACATTCTCTATATATTCTGTATCTGGACAAGTAAAATCAAATTCAATTGGGCCAGGCAGGCAAAACTTAAGACTTGAACTGGACAACTGAGTAATGGTATTGTCAGGCTCTAGACCTTGTATTGCTAAAACATTTTTAAAGCTTTTTGACCAGTAATTAGTTCATAAAGCCAACAGAGTTCAAGGCAATCACAGAGGGAGTTCAAGGCAATCACAGTCAGAGTTCAAGGCAATCACAGACAGAGTTCAAGGCAATCACAGAGTTCAAGGCAATCATAGAGTTCAAGGCAATCACAGACAGAGTTCAAGACAATCACAGACAGAGTTCAAGGCAATCACAGAGTTCAAGGCAATCACAGACAGAGTTTAAGGCAATCACAGACAGAGTTCAAGGCAATCACAGAGTTCATGGCAATCACAGAGTTCAAGACAATCACAGACAAAGTTTAAGGCAATCACAGACAGAGTTAAAGGCAATCACAGACAAAGTTTAAGGCAATCACAGACAGAGTTTAAGGCAATCACAGACAGAGTTCAAGGCAATCACAGACAGAGTTCAAGGCAATCACATACAGAGTTCAAGGCAATCACAGAAAGAGTTCAAGGCAATCACAGTCAGAGTTCAAGGCAATCACAGTGAGAGTTCAAGGCAATCACAGTCAGAGTTCAAGGCAATCATAGAGTTCAAGGCAATCACAGACAGAGTTCAAGACAATCACAGACAGAGTTCAAGGCAATCACAGACAAAGTTTAAGGCAATCACAGACAGAGTTTAAGGCAATCACAGACAAAGTTTAAGGCAATCACAGAGTTCAAGGCAATCACACACAGAGTTCTGAACACAGAGTTCTTATGCGGACTGAACAAATTATTTGTCTAAATCGCGACGGAAGTAAGGGCGAGGATTGTGGCCACGTAAAATCGATTTAAGCCCCCCAGAGGAAATCTTTCCACTGACCAATCCAAGGCGGTTCTTCTGTGGCGATTTATTTATGTTGTTGTTTGTTACTTACTGTGTGTATTACTTATGTCTTTTTAATTTTGGATGGCCATATGGCCATTTTGTGGGAAAGTAACTGTCCTTATGGCCTTCCTTTGTTTAGGTTTCCATTATGGTCTGGTCGCTTAATGTTTGTATTTCTTTCCCTTTGGTGTCTTTGATGGGTGGAGTAAGTTAATTGTATCAATTCCTGATCTTTGTTTTACTTCTACTTTTAAATGCAGTCACAGACAGAGTTTAAGGCAATCACAGACAGAGTTTAAGGCAATCACAGACAAAGTTTGAGGCAATCACAGTGTTCAAGGCAATCACACACAAAGAGTTCAATGCAGTCACAGAGTTTAAGGCAATCACAGACAGAGTTTAAGGCAATCACAGACAAAGTTTAAGACAATCACAGACAGAATTTAAGGCAATCACAGAGTTTAAGGCAATCACCCACAGAGTTCAAGGCAATCACAGACAGAGTTCACAAACAGAGTTCAAGGCAATCACAGAGTTCAAGACAATCACTAGGGCAGGCTAATCGGAGCTGAAAACAGAATCGATTATCAGTCCTACAATTGCGATCGATAATCGATTAGTAATCGCTAAGGTTTTTGTCATTATTTTACCTGTCTAGCTTTCTGTCTGAGCATGACTCTTACCATATGTTGCATTTTACCATATGTATATTTGAACAGACAGGCCTGAGCAAACAGTGTAGACCCAGATGAGAGGCCGCATAATGTAGCATTTCATCAGGGTCTGCACTATTTGCCACTCATGCAGCTATTTTAGGCATAACTTTGGGTAGTAAATTGTACCTATCAAGTAATCGATTAAAAACAAATCAGAAATGATAATCATTGTTGTGGAATTTATCGATCGATTAATCGATTATACGATTAATGGTGTCAGTCTTAACAATCACTGACAGAGTTCAAGGCAATCACAGACAGAGTTTAAGGCAATCACAGACAGAGTTCAAGGCAATGACAGACAGAGTTCATGGCAATCACAGACAGAGTTCAAGACAATCACAGACAAAGTTTAAGGCAATCACAGACAAAGTTTAAGCCAATAACAGACAAAGTTTAAGGCAATCACAGACAGAGTTTAAGGCAATCACAGACAAAGTTTAAGGCAATCACAGAGTTGAAGGCAATCACACACAGAGTTCAATGCAGTCACAGACAGAGTTTAAGGCAATCATAGAGTTTAAGGCAATCACCGACAGAGTTCAAGGCAATCACAGACAGAGTTTATGGCAACCACAGAGTTCAAGTCAATCACTGACAGAGTTCAAGGCAATCCCAGACAGAGTTTAAGGCAATCACAGACAGAGTTCAAGGCAATGACAGACAGAGTTTAAGGCAATCACAAGCATAGTTCAAGACAATCACAGACAGAGTTTAAGGCAATCACAGAGTTCAAGGCAATCACAGACAGAGTTCAAGGCAATCACAAACAGACTTTTAGGCAATCACAGACAGAGTTCAAGACAATCACAGACATGGTTCAAGGCAATCACAGACAGAGTTCAAGCCAATCACAGAGTTCAATGCAGTCATAGTGTTCAAGGCAATCACAGATAGAGTTCAAGGCAATCACAGAAAAAGTTCAAGGCAATGACAGGCAGAGTTCAAGGCAATCATAGAGTTCAAGGCAATCACAGACAGAGTTTAAGGCAGTCACAGCATGAGTTTAAGGCAATCACAGACAGAGTTCAAGGCAATCACAAACAGAGTTCAAGACAAAATCACAAGCAGAGTTCAAGACAAAATCACAGACAGAGTTCAAGGCAATCACAGACAGAGTTCAAGGCAATTACAGGCAGAGTTCAAGGCAATCACAGACAGAGTTCAAGACAATCACAGACAGAGTTTAAGGCAATCACAGACAGAATTCAAGGCAATCACAGGCCGAGTTCAAGACAAAATCACAGGCCCAGTTCAAGACAATCACAGACAGAGTTCAAGACAATCACAGACAGAGTTCAAGGCCATCACAGACAGAGTTCAAGGCCATCACAGACAGAGTTCAAGGCAATCACAGACACAGTTTAAGCAGAGGAACAGTTAAGCTTTTATTTGGAATTTGGTAATACCCAATACACTAAACTTTAATTGAGTATTTGAAGAAATGATTGGGTATCTCAGGTTTTGTTACCCACAGAATTTGAACACTGTTACCCACTGAATTTGAAATGACTGGGTAATGTACTTTTGAATTATCATTATAGCTTACTTTCAGCTTGATAGAGGCATAAATGCATCTATGTTTTGTACCGTACTTAAATAGTTCTGTTCATCCCTCATGTTTGTGAAAAGCAAGAACCGCTAAGGCCAGCATTATGACTGACAACACTGAGCAGGTTATAAAATAGAACAGGAAGTTTTGAATTTTTAAGAATTATATGCAAGTATGGCAGTATCTATTGGGTACCCTTGATTTTTATTGGGGTTTTGTTACCCTTCAAGTTATTTTATAATTGGGTATTCTTTTAATTTTATTGGGTATTTACGCAAATACCCTCCTTATCTGTTCCTCTGTTTAAGGCAATCACAGACAGAGTTTAAGGCACTTACAGACAATGTTCAAGACAATCACAGACAGAGTTTAAGGCAATCACAGAGTTCAAGGCAATCACAGACAGAGTTCAAGGCAATCACAGACAGACTTTTAGGCAATCACAGACAGAGTTCAAGACAATCACAGACATGGTTCAAGGCAATCACAGACAGAGTTCAAGCCAATCACAAAGTTCAATGCAGTCATAGTGTTCAAGGCAATCACAGATAGAGTTCAAGGCAATCACAGAAAAAGTTCAAGGCAATGACAGGCAGAGTTCAAGGCAATCATAGAGTTCAAGGCAATCACAGACAGAGTTTAAGGCAGTCACAGCATGAGTTTAAGGCAATCACAGACAGAGTTCAAGGCAATCACAAACAGAGTTCAAGACAAAATCACAAGCAGAGTTCAAGACAAAATCACAGACAGAGTTCAAGGCAATCACAGACAGAGTTCAAGGCAATTACAGGCCGAGTTCAAGGCAATCACAGACAGAGTTCAAGACAATCACAGACAGAGTTTAAGGCAATCACAGACAGAATTCAAGGCAATCACAGGCCGAGTTCAAGACAAAATCACAGGCCCAGTTCAAGACAATCACAGACAGAGTTCAAGACAATCACAGACAGAGTTCAAGGCCATCACAGACAGAGTTCAAGGCCATCACAGACAGAGTTCAAGGCAATCACAGACACAGTTTAAGCAGAGGAACAGTTAAGCTTTTATTTGGAATTTGGTAATACCCAATACACTAAACTTTAATTGAGTATTTGAAGAAATGATTGGGTATCTCAGGTTTTGTTACCCACAGAATTTGAACACTGTTACCCACTGAATTTGAAATGACTGGGTAATGTACTTTTGAATTATCATTATAGCTTACTTTCAGCTTGATAGAGGCATAAATGCATCTATGTTTTGTACCGTACTTAAATAGTTCTGTTCATCCCTCATGTTTGTGAAAAGCAAGAACCGCTAAGGCCAGCATTATGACTGACAACACTGAGCAGGTTATAAAATAGAACAGGAAGTTTTGAATTTTTAAGAATTATATGCAAGTATGGCAGTATCTATTGGGTACCCTTGATTTTTATTGGGGTTTTGTTACCCTTCAAGTTATTTTATAATTGGGTATTCTTTTAATTTTATTGGGTATTTACGCAAATACCCTCCTTATCTGTTCCTCTGTTTAAGGCAATCACAGACAGAGTTTAAGGCACTTACAGACAATGTTTAAGACAATCACAGACAGAGTTTAAGGCAATCACAGAGTTTAAGGCAATCACAGACAGAGTTCAAGGCAATCACAGACAGAGTTTAAGGCAATCACAGACAGAGTTCAAGGCAATGACAGACAGAGTTTAAGGCAATCACAGACATAGTTCAAGACAATCACAGACAGAGTTTAAGGCAATCACAGAGTTCAAGGCAATCACAGACAGTTCAAGGCAATCACAGACAGAGTTTTAGGCAATCACAGACAGAGTTCAAGACAATCACAGACATGGTTCAAGGCAATCATAGACAGAGTTCAAGTCAATCACAGAGTTCAAGGCAGTCATAGAGTTCAAGGCAATCACAGACAGAGTTCAAGGCAATCACAGACAGAGTTCAAGGCAATCACAGACAGAGTTCAAGGCAATCACAGACAGAGTTCAAGGCAATCACAGAGTTCAAGGAAATCACAGACAGAGTTCAAGGCAATCATAGAGTTCAAGGCAATCACAGACAGAGTTTAAGGCAATCACAGCAAGAGTTTAAAGCAATCACAGACAGAGTTAAAGGCAATCACAAACAGAGTTCTAGACAAAATCACAAGCAGAGTTCAAGACAAAATCACAGACAGAGTTCAAGACAATCACAGACAGAGTTCAAGGCAATCACAGACAGAGTTCAAGGCAATCACAGGCAGAGTTCAAGGCAATCACAGACAGAGTTCAAGACAATCACAGACAGAGTTCCAGGCAATCACAGACAGAGTTTAAGGCAATCACAGACAGAGTTCAAGGCAATCACAGGCACAGTTCAAGACAAAATCACAGGCCGAGTTCAAGACAATCACAGACAGAGTTCAAAACAATCACAGACAGAGTTCAGGGAGATGATTGCCTGGAACTCTCTGATCGCCTGGAACTCTGTCTGTGATTGTCTTGAACTCTGTCTGTGATTGCCTTGAACTCTGTCTGTGATTGCCTTGAACTCTGTCTGTGATTGTCTTGAACTCTGTCTTTTTTGTGTTCACGGAGATGTTGCACTGACGAGTTAGGAGGCCTTCATGCGGACTGAACAAATTATTTGTCTAAATCGCGACGGAAGTAAGGGCGAGGATTGTGGCCACGTAAAATCGATTTAAGCCCCCCAGTGGGAATCTTCCACTGACCGTTCCAAGGCGGCTCTTCTGTGGCGATTTATTTATGTTGTTGTTTGTTACTTACTGTGTGTATCACTTGTGTCTTTTGGTTTTGGATGGCCATATGGCCATTTTGTAGGAAAGTAACTGTCCTTATGGCCTTCCTTTGTTTAGGTTTCCATTATGGTCTGGTTGCTTAATGTTTGTATTTCTTTCCCTTTGGTGTCTTTTATGGGTGGAGTAAGTTAATTGTATCAATTCCTGATCTTTGTTTTACTTCTACTTTTCAAGGCAATCACAGACAGAGTTCGAGGCAATTACAGGCAGAGTTAAAGGCAACCACAGACAGAGTTCAAGACAATCACAGAGTTCAAGACAATCACAGACAGAGTTTAAGGCAATCACAGACAGAGTTCAAGGCAATCACAGAGTTCAAGACAATCACAGACAGACTTCAAGGCAATCGCCGACAGGGTTCAAGGCAATCACAGACAGAGTTCAAGGCAATCACAGACAGAATTTAAGGCAATCAATAGTTTCAGAATTCCACTTTAAGTTATGTTGACCCTTTCATTGTAAATACTTTCAGAAAGTTGATGCATAGATTATACAGAACAAGAATTCCACTGAAAAGTATGCTGAGCCTTTGATAGTAAATACTTTCATAAAGTTGATGCATAGATTATATATAACAAGAATTCCACTGAAAAGTATGTTGAGCCTTTGATTGTAAATACATTCTGAAAGTTGATGCATAAATTATATAAAACAAGATTATGTTGACCCTTTGACTGTAAATACTTTCAGAGAGATTGTAGGTGAACAATGAATCAAACATTTGCACTAACCCTAGGGTCCAGTGTTCAATCTAGGCTGCGCCATTGCGCCCTGGGCCCGCTTTTTACATGAGGGGCGCACTAGCGATCATTCAATGGGCCCGTCGGGCGCAACTGTAGAATTTGTAACTGTTTCTTCTAGAGTTCATTTTTGCGATTTTCTCGTGATTTTTCGGCTGCCTGGTGCGTATTATTGAGTTTTATCACAAACTGCATGTTGTCCAATCAAAATAACTCAGAAAAACGTTTTGTTTTATCTGTTTAACTAGCAACAATTCTTATTTTTCAAACCCAAATCGATGTTTTGTTTACCGGGGATGCGGCCATGTTCGGTATACTTGTATGCGCCGGGCGGCTTACGCCGTATTCGTGTTCGCCGTGCGGCTTACGCTAAATACCGGACCGAAATACCGTAAAATACCGAGGCCGGCGCTATTTATTATAGAGTTCTTCTCTTCCAGAAATAAATTTAATGGCATTCATTTTAAATAAAACATGTATTTATCCCTTGAGCAAGACACTTTATCCAAATGGCTTTGTACTGGTTAACAGAGGTAATGAGCATATGTGACCAACTCAGTATTAGAAGATGGATAGAAAGACTAACAGAATAGATTTTGTCTGTGATGTTTAACTTGTTTTGTGTCCATTTTTATCATGCAGCCAAAACCTAAAGATAAATCTGGCAACTTTATGTAGTACTATAATTTAAGGGCCCCCTAAATTTCGGAATGGCCCCCTTTTCCAAGACCTGTGGGCCCAGAGGGCCCCCAAACCCCAAATCCTAGATTGAACACTGTCTAAGGGTTGGTGCAAATGTTAAATGATTGATAAGCTGACAGAAAATGGGATTCCTATATCACACTATATGCAACAAAAATGACATCAATAGGCATCTACAATCTTTTTAAGTTGTACAGTAAGCATATTACTCTAATTCTGTATATAAATTCCTTACTTTCCTTGTTCTAAAATTTGAACAAGTACAATTAACTACCCATTGTTTAGTATAAATACAGCTGGATGATAGGCAAACAGTGTAGATCCTGATGAGATACATTTTGTGGCATCTTATCTGGGTCTACAATGTTTGCTCTGGTCCGTCTGTCCAAATGTAAACTGTCAATTGATTAATTGGCAAATCATGGATAAAGACAGATAAGGCTGACACGATTAATCGTACAATCGATAAATTCCACAAAAATATTATCATTTCTGATTTGCTTTTAATCGATTACTTCATAGGTACAATTTACTACCCAAAGTTAGGGCTAAAATAGAGGGATGAGTGACAAACAGTGCAGACCCTGATGAGATGCCGCATTCTGCAGCGTCTCATCTGGGTCTACACTGTTTGCTCAGGCCTGTCTGTTCAAATATACATATGGTAATGGGCAACGTATGGTAAGAGTCATGCTCAGACAGAAAGCCAGACAGGTAAAATTATGACAAAAACCTTAGCGATTACTAATCGATTATCGATCGCAATGGCATGACTGATAAGCGATTATCTTTTCAGCTCCGATTAGCCAGCCCTACAGACAGACCTGATTGGGTTTTTGTTGAACTCTCATGTCCAAAGATAGACAAGGCTTGCGACAGCTGAATTAATGTTTACCTCCGTGAACCAGTCTGTCCGACTAGTTGCCCAGTTCACTTCAGCTGGCCACCAATCTGGTTTAGCTGAGCGACGGCTGTACCAAATATCCTCACGACCTGTCACTATCTTCAAGAGTCGCGGGATGAACTCTTTCAGCTCCCTCTGCAATAAATATAATCAAATAGTAGAGAAAGGGGGAAAACTTCAGGAGAAGGTGGCAAAGGCTAAATTGTTGTCTACAGGGTTCGCGCTAGGATTTATTTTTCTTTCGCCATCACTTTCGCCAATCTAATTTTTTTGTGCCAAAATCTTAAAACCTGAGCCAGTTGCGGTCACACTTCAAATCTATGAATCTCTTGATTGCATTTTTAATAACCTGTATATTCTTTTAGTTGGCTAGTAAAGTGTGGATAGGTAAACTGGCCGACTCAAAAATGACTGGAATAGTGTTGACTGGGCCGTTAAATACAAAACGTGGCGACATTTTCGGATTTTATAAATTATTTTGTCATTTCACCTAGTGAACACCTGTTATTTTCTCAAGAAAAAAAAATGTGTATCTATCTTTGAAACTATTGTCACACTTTGCATCGCTAATGCTAATCTCACTTCCAAACACCTAAATTACGATCCGCTTTAATTTAAACATTAACAAGTTTACAGAGTTAAAAAAACACTTATCGTCAATGAGATAATTAGTTTATCCTCGACTACTAATCCGTTTATTTATATGCAAACACCTCGACACGTTTTTCACACACCGATGACGATCAAAGGTGTGCCGACGCACGTGATTCTGACTGTCAATATAATACCGCGCAGGCAGAAAATGGGACGTCCTTAGTACTCAATAAACACAGAAAGCGGTTTCAGCTAAGAAGGCGGAGTGTAGGTAATAGATAGATAGCAAACTTTTTACAAACCACTGAAAGTGGGCGGGTTTATACGTCTCGGTAATGATTTCCGGCCGTGCAGTGAAATTTTCGGGAGTCCGCGGAACGCCTTTGATGTTTAATTTTGGCGTCCGGAAGCGATTTCAGGACGTAATATACGCCGTACGTCTGCCTTACGGAAGCCCTGATCAACTTGTACATTTTACATCATCCGTCTTTGTCGCCCATTTCTTTATTGATCAACCTTGACCGCAAAGTCTATCGGGTGTCTAACACCGGGTATTTTGCTAATCTGATCAATAGTCAAAGGTGTTAATTGTTGAGTGAGTGGAAGGTGTGAAATACACGTGTCAGTAAACGGCTTAAGTCGGCAATAACCGGGATGGGACTTTCTTCTTTATAGTTTTTTTTTCGCCACTAGTTTTCGCCAATTGACACAGATTTGCGCCAGATTTATTTTGTTTTCGCATTTGGCGACTTTGGCGACCGCTAGTGCGAACCCTGTGTCTATACTTCAAGCACAACCTTCAACTTTTGAGCCATTGTGGACTTGTGGGGAACTCATATACTGTCACAGGAGCTAACTCTTAAAAAAATATTTTTCTCTTAGTTACTCTTACCATTACCGGCCCCGATAGCTCAGTTGGTAGAGTGTCCACTCCGGGGAACTGGAGGTCACGGGTTCGATCCCGGGCCGCGACATACCAAAGTCGTTAAAAATGGTACTAGCTGCTCCTCGCTTGGCACTCAGATTTACGGGGTAGAGCTAGGACTGGTCGACCCAGTGTCAGGATAATGTGACTGGGTGTGGTATCATGTAATGTGTCTGGGACATGATACTTCAGTGAGGCAGCACTATAAAAGTGAGCATTGAGCTCCCTGTCGCAACCAGACACCGTCGTGATATGACTGAAAAATTGTTGAAAGCGATGTTAAACCCGTATTCACACACACACACACACTCTCTTAGTTGCTTTTCTGGATCAAATTCTTTCTTTCAAAAGGCCCTTTTCTCAGTGGGGAATAATTTGCAATAAACTACCGGTTAAGTCAAGTTGGTTTATCTTTTCCAATTAATATAGGTTTACTGCCTGCTTTTGAACTTAATAAACCATTTTATATCAGAACCTAAAACTGGTACAATGGAAACAAGAGCTCCACAAGCAGTGTATCATATACCAGTGGCCAGTAGAAAGATGTAGCACATATATATATTGTCTCTTGTATAAGTTTGTATTTGTGAACTGAACCTCAAAACAATATGGGCTACTCCATATCATGGTCCAACTACAAAACAAGCATCATCTTGATCAGATGTAAACTTCAGAAGAAGAAAGCCAAACATGAAAAATTTATATAAATTTTTCAAGTGGCATAATTCTGCTAATACTTGGTAGACTGTGTTAGACGCCAATGTTAAGGTTTTTGCAGACAGACAAACAGACAGCAAACCAAAAACTATATGCCCCCGAATCTTTGATTCCGGGGGCATAAAAGTAACAAGCAGACAATGCATGTAATTTTATCCAATTTGCAAGAAGCCCAAAGACTACCAGAGATGTATGTCTCACAATTTTAAACTGAAAAGGTACGATTTGTCTTGATTTATCACACGCTCATACATCTTTTTTAAACATGGGAAAACTCGAATTTCCCTTGGAAAATGCACTAAATGGTAGATACCCAGACTCCATGAACAGTGACACATAAAACAGGTCAGTGCAGAGCACTACCTGATGATGAAATTGCCTTGAAACAATGTGCTGCTCCAGATCCTGGTTTGTTTGTTTGTTTGTTTGATTTTAGGTTTAACGTCCACGTCAACACTGTAAAGGTCATTTTGGAGACGTTGCTTCCAATTTTGTGGGACTTTTACCCAACATTGAGATGAAATGACATCTCAAGCCCTGTTGCCCAATGAAACCAATAGGGTTTATTAGCATGGACGGTCCGCCTCGCACCGCGGTTCCTGGACAGGCTTAGATCCTCTAAGCGGTTTACCAGTACTAGTGTGCGGGCCGGATTCAGCTCTGCGTGGAAGCATCATGCAGCCCATATATTTCTTCAAGCCCCTATGGGCGGGGGCTTAACTATGTGTCAAGTTTAAATACCAGATCAGACCTGCAGAATGTGGTGTCTGATCAGGGTCTGCTTACAGTACAGGAATCTAAGGGATAAATGTACAGTCTTAAGTCTTTATTCAGAACAATTTTTCCAGCCTACACTCAGAGATAATTGACCCACCAGTGTTGTCAGTGCTTTGATTGTAAATGAGAGGGATAACTGAATGGGAAATTGTGCAGATCTTAACCCTTGTTCTGCTGAATATTTATATATGCCACACCCACTACTGATTTTCAGCCAATCAGATTACTTGATTCAAATTATTGCAACAAATTCACAATCGGAATGACAAACAATGTAGATCCTGATCAGATGGCTTCTTCAGAAGCCATCTGATCTGGATCTACATTGTTTGAAAGGTAGGGCATATCCGGGCTCAGCAGGACAAGGGTTAAGTCATCTCATCCAGATCTAAACGGAATTCTGGATGACCGGTAAACAGTCTAGACCCTGATAAGACACCACATCCTGCAGCGTCTCATCTGGGTCTACACTGTTTCCTCAGGCCTCTCTGTGTGCATAGGTAAATCAGGGAAACACACTAAGCATTTTGCTATAGGCACCCAGACTGCCATAAATCCAAATTTTACATTAACCCTTATCCTGCTGTTCACGACAACCCCAATTCTGGCAAACTGTGTAGATCCAGATCAGATGGCTTCTTCAGAAGCCATCTGATCAGGATCTACACTGTTTGACATTCGTAAACAGCTTAGAGGATTTAAGCCTGTCCAGGAACCGCTGTGCGAGGCGGGCCGTCCATGCTGATAAACCCTATTGGTTTCATTGGGCGACAGGGCTTGAGATGTCATTTCATCTCAATGTCGGGTAAAAGTCCCACAAAATTGGAAGCAACGTCTCCAAAATGACCTTTACAGTGTTGACGGGGACGTTAAACCTCAAATCAAACAAACTGTTTGACATTCAGTTTACCGGTATGAATTTGTATGAATAAATTACATCAAGTAATCTGATTGGTTCAAAGTCAGAAATGGGTGTGGCTAAATTGAATATCCAGCAAGATAAGGGTCAAGTTTATAGGCATTTTTATTTAAAACTTAGGCACCCAGGCAAAAATTTAGTCGCCTTGGACGACTGTTAGTATGTATCCCTGTAAATATTGTTCTCCACTCTTCCTAATCTGTTGCTACATTTAACCCTTGTCCTGCTGAATATTTATATATGCCACACCCACTACTGATTATCAGCCAATCAGATTACTTGATGCAAATTATCGCAACAAATTCTCAATCTGAATGGCAAACAATGTAGATCCTGATCAGATGGCTTCATCAGAAGCCATCTGATCTGGATCTTCATTGTTTGGAAAATAAGGCATATCCGGGCTCAGCAGGACAAGGGTTAAGTACCTTGGACATTGTCTCTACAGTAACTTTAGGCAGCTGAACCTCTCTAGATGCTGGAACCACAGCCATCTCTGAGCGGGGAGTTGAGACTGTACCCACTGGGGGCACTTTATCAGTCTGAAATATATGACAGATTAAAAGAGGTTAACCTGTGTTCATTACAATAGATTTAATTGTATAAAGATTGATTCCAAAAATGTGCAGATATGAGGAAAAATAATTGATAACTTTTCCACATAATCTATACACTTTGATTTTGCTTCTGCTTTGGACTCCAATTAAAGCGAAACTATACAAAATTTAGTGACACAGAGGGCTTTCTGATATTTAATCTTCACCAGTGTGTCTCAACCCCAAAGTTCTGAAACCGAAAAGGATGATGGACAAGACCCAGCAAACACAGCACATCCCCCTCCGAGCACGCACCGACCGACCGACGTAGCCCGTGAGATAGGTCAACTGGAGGCATCAGGCAAGAGCAGTGTTTCTGCGAGAAAAAATGGTCTTTAGGCTAGATGACCAAAGAAGGTCAAAAAGTTTTGGCCCTTTTGACCAAAACTTTTTTGCAACTTTGGACAGTGACTGAGCGAAGCGAGGGAATGCGAGGCCGGGGGTCCGGGGCCATAGGCGGGCCCCGGAAGCTCTGGGGTAAATGGTGCCATTTCCTGCATTCTGAGCATTTCCAGAGGGGTTAAATTTGATTTGAAAAACACCATTTTTTATATCTGAACTTAGCAAAAAAATTCAACTTTTATCTCAACTTCTGAAAATTTTATCCCAACTTCTAAAAATATGACACAAGTGAACCTCATAAAGGGGTAAATAAAACCTGAAGGTGTATCCATTGTAGTGGGTGGGGTACCAAACTACAATGTAAAACTACATCGCAGACAAGATTAATTTAGCAATACTAAAATTGCACATCATATATTTATGTTTTAGAAGAACTGCAACCTTTCTTGGACAAAGTGTGCTTGACCAGATTGGAAATTTGTTTTCCGAAAATTGGGTACTTTTAAGCATTGGAATGGGACCGAATTTTGGCCCTAAATTTGGGTAATCTAGACCTCTTTTCAACAAATGCTGTCATTTAGTCAAAACCTAGCAGTGTTGTCCAGTGTATGTGAGAATATTGTCTTTTGTAGACATAAATAAAACGGGAATCATTACTTAACTACACACTCGACTGAACACAACACAGGTATTTTACACTGTGTATTTATTGCAACTGTCGCGTGTCGATAATTAAGCATGACTGTTAACAGTGAGATTACTTTTATAATAAGAGGTTTATCGCAAGGCGCATTTAATTGGCATAAAGGGCAATGCAGGGCACAAAGTGGGGCATAAATTTCAAATTTTAGGACAAGAGGGCGGGAATTTAGGGCACCGGGGCGCTGCGTCCCGCTGTTCCGCTTTAGGACAATCACTACACTAGTACCTTTGATGGGAAGTTAGTCCCTAGCTTTCACTAAAGAGGTGAGAGCTAGGGATTAATTTCCTATCAGGCTATCACAGAGAGGTGAGAGCTAGGGACTTACTTCCTATCACAGGCATCTAGTGTACCCCTGTTCAACAGGGCTCTTGTTTACATATATTCTCATTTACTAAGTAACTTTTTATTGAAGTGCACGTTATTATAAATATCAAAACTAAAAATAGCCATCGGAAGAGATGGCAAATCCCCCGATCAAAAGCCAATATGGCCTTCAGAAGATTGCTCACCAATAGAAAGTGCACCAGAATTAAACCAGCAATATATCACAAAAGTATTGCAGTTATGGCCATCACAAGATTACACTGTCAGGGGAGATGAATAAAAAACCAGGGCACTCAGAAATGTGGTTCTTGCGCATGAAATGCCTGCTTAAGCTCATGTATTTCTGTACAAAGTACCATCAATATGTCTCAAAAGGTATTGGAGATATGGTGATCACAAGATGGTGCTACTGTTATCTTGGAAGGGTAGATAACTCAAATACCACAGCCCCAACAGTTGTGGTTCTTGCACATGACCTTCCTTCTGTACCTTGTATACAATTGTGCCGAGTTCCTTCAATATATCTCAAAGGGTGTTGGAGTTATGGCCATCACAAGGTTATATTGCCAGTGGAGATAACTAAAAAACCAGAGCACCCAGAGTTGTAATTCTTGAGCATGACACATCTGCTTAACCTCATGTACATCTGCATCAAGTACCACCAATATGTCTCAAAGGGTATTTGAGGTACGATGATCACAAGGTTGTCATACTGTTATATTGGAAGGGGAGATAACTCAAATATCATAGCACCCAGAGTTGTGGTTCATAGGCATGAAGCGTCGTCTCAACGTTGTATACAATTGTGCCAAGTACCATCATTATATCTCAAAGGGTATTGGAATTATGGCCATCACAAGGTTATATTGTCAGGGGAGATAATTAAAAAACTAGGGCACCCAGAGTTGTGTTTCTTGCACGTGACACACCTGCTTAACCTCACGTACAACTGTACCAAGTATCATCAATATATCTCAAAGAGTGTTGGAGATGTGGCCATCACAAGGTAGTGATTCTATATTATTGGAAGGGGAGATAACCAAACAAGAGGGCCCAGAGGGCCCTGCATCGCTCACCTGAGAATCAGTGTCTCTAGTTCATTCTTGGCCCAAGGGCTATTCTAGGTGAAGCTTCATACCAAATATCAAAGACCTGAGCCTTGTGGTTCAGAGATGAAGATTTTTAAATATTTTCCCTATATAAGCCTATGAAAAACCAAAGGGACCCGGGGATGGGGGCATTTTTGGCCCCAGGGCTATAATTTGAACAATCTTGGTAGAGGTCCACTAGATGAAGCTTCACACCAAATATCAAAGATCTGAGCCTTGCGGTTTCAGAGAAGAAGATTTTTAAAGATTTTACCTGTATAAGCCTATATAAAACCAAAGGGCCCCGGGGCGGGGGCATTTTTGGCCCTAGGGCTATAATTTGAACAATCTTGGTAGAGGTCCACTAGGTGAAGCTTCACACCAAATATCAAAGACCTGGGCCTTGTGGTTTTAAAGGAGAAGATTTTTAAAGATTTTGCCTATATATAAGCCTATGTAAACACAAAGGCCCCCGGGGCGGGGCATTTCTGGCCCAAGGGCCATAATTTGAACAATCTTGGTAGAGGTTCACTAGATGAAGCTTCATACCAAATATCAAAGACCTGGGCCTTGTGGTTTCAGAGAAGAAGATTTTTAAAGATTTTCCCTGTATAAGCCTATGCAAAACCAAAGGGGCGGTGGCATTTTTGGCCCTAGGGCTATAATTTGATCAATCTTGGTAAAGGTCCCCTAGGTGAAGCTTCACACCAAATATCAAAGACCTGGGCCTTGTGATGTCAGAGAAGCAAATTTTTATAGATTTTCCCTTTATAAGCCTTTAAAAACCCAAAGGCCCCCGGCGCGGGGCATTTTTGGCCCTAGGGCTATAATTTGAACAATCTTGGTAGAGGTCCACTAGATGAAGCTTCACACCAAATATCAAAGATCTGAGCCTTGTGGTTTCAGAGAAGAAGATTTTTAAAGATTTTCCCTGTATAAGCCTATGTAAAACCAAAGGCCCCCGGGGCGGGGGCATTTTTTGCCCCAGGGCTATAATTTGAACAAACTTGGTAGAGGTCCACTAGGTGAAGCTTCACACCAAATATCAAAGACCTGGGCCTTGTGGTTTCAGAGAAGAAGATTTTTAAAGATTTTCCATATATAAGCCTATGTATACACAAAGGCCCCCAGAGCGGGGGCATTTCTGGCCCAAGAGCCATAATTTGAACAATCTTGGTAGAGGGCCCACTAGATGAAGCTTCATACCAAATATCAAAGACCTGGGCCTTTCGGTTTCAGAGAAGAAGATTTTTAAAGATTTTCCCTGTATAAGCCTATGTAGAACCAAAGGCCCCCGGGGCGGGGGCATTTTTGGTCCTAGGGCTATAATTTTAACAATCTTGGTAGCGGTCCACTAGGTGAAGCTTCACACCAAATATCAAAGACCTGGGCCTTGTGGTTTCAGAGAAGAAGATTTTTAAAGTTTTTCCCTATATAAGCCTATGTAAACCCAAAGGCCCCCGGGGCGGGGGCATTTCTAGCCCAAGGGCCATAATTTGAACAATCTTGGTAAAGGTCCACTAGATGAAGCTTCATACCAAATATCAAAGACCTGGGCCTTGCGGTTTCAGAGAAGAAGATTTTTAAAGTTTTCATTTTAAAAATCTATTTTTCGCTCCTGTGACCTAGATGTGCAATGGACCGGAACGATTTGAACAACTTTGAAAGGCGATCACCTAAGGATCATTCCTGTGAAGTTTGGTTAAAATCCAATCAGTGGTTTAGGAGATGTCATTTGAAGAAAAAGTTTATGCACGCACACACGCACGACGGACGACAGACAAAAAGTGATCCCAAAAGCTCACCTCGTCACTACGTGACAGGTGAGCTAAAAAATCATGGCACCCAGAGTTGTGGTTCTTGTGCATGACACACCGTCTCGGCATTGTGAACAACTGTGCCAGGTATCATCAATATATCTCAAAGAGTGTTGGAGATGTGGCCATCACAAGGTACTGATTCTATATTATTGGAAGGGGAGATAACTAAAAAACCATGGCACCCAGAGTTGTGGTTCTTGTGCGTGACACACCGTCTCAGCCTTGTGAACAACTGTGCCAGGTATCATCAATATATCTTAAAGGGTATTGGAATTATGGCCATCACAAGGTTGTCACTCTATTTTATTGGAAGGGGAGATAACTAAAAACATATGGCATCCAGAGTTCTGGTTCTTGCGCATGACACGCCGTCTCAGACTTGTGAACAATTGTGCCACGAACTATCAATGAATCTCAAAGGTTATAGGAGTTATGGCCATCACAAGGTTGTCACCCTATTTTATTGGAAGGGGAGATAACTCCAAAACCATGGCAACCAGAGTTGTGGTTCTTGTGCATGACAAGCCCTCTCAGCCTTGTGAACAACTGTGCCGGGTACCATCAATATATCTCAAAGGGTATTGGAGTTATGGCCATCACAAAGTAGTCATTCTATTTTATTAAAACGGGAGATAACTAAACAAGAGGGCCATGATGGCCCTGGATCGCTCACCTGATCCATAGTGTAACAAGTGGGCCCCAGAGAGGGCCATTATTGGCCCCAGGGTTTTAATGTGCATAATGTTGAGGGAGGTCTTAAAGGTGAAGCTTCATACCAAACATCAACAAAGGCTATAATTAGAACAATCTTGGCAAAGGTCCACTAGATAAAGCTACACATCAAATTTCAAAGACCTGGGCCTTGCAGTTTCAGAGAAGAAGATTTTTTTTAAAGATATTCCCTACATAAGCCTATGCAAAACCAAATGGCCCCAGGGCTATATAAATCTATGTAAAAACAAAGGGCCCCGGCCCGGGGTGGGGGCATTTGTGGCCCCAGGGCTATAATTTGAACAATCTTGGTAGAGGTCCACTAGATAAAGCTCCATACTAAATATCAAAGGCCTTGGCCTTGCAGTTTCAGAGAAGATTTTTAAAGATTTCCCTATATAAGTCTATGCAAAACCAAAGGGCCCCGGAGCGGGGACATTTTTGGTACCAGGGCTATAATTTGAATAATTTTGATAGAGGTCCACTAGATGCAGCTTCATACCAAATATCAAAGACCCAGGCCTTGTGGTTTCAGAGAAGAAGATTTTTGAAGATTTTCCCCATGTAAGTCTATGTAAAACCATAGGGCCCCAGAGTGGGGGCATTTTTGGCCCCAGGGCTATAATTTTAACAATCTTGGTAGAGGTCCATTAGATGCAACTTCATACCAAATTTCAAAGTCCTGGGCCTTGTGGTTTCAGAGAAGATTTTTAAAGATTATCCCTATATAAGTCTATGTAAAACCAAAGGGCCCCGGGACGGGGCCACTTTTGGCCCCAGCACTATAATTTGAATCATCTTGGTAGGGGTCCTTTAGAAGAAGCTTCATACCAAATATAAAAGACCTAGGCCTTGTGGTTTCAGAGAAGAAGATTTTTAAAGATTTTCCCTATATAAGTCTATGTAAAACCAAAGGGCCCCTGAGCGGGGGCATTTTTGGCCCAAGGGCTATAATTTGAACAATCTTGGTAGGGGTCCACTAGATGAAGCTTCATACAAAATATCAAAGTCCTGGGCCTTGCGGTTTCAGAGAAGAAGATTTTTAAAGATTTTCCCTATATAAGGCCATGTAAAACCAAAGGGTCCCAGTCGGAGGCTTTTTTTGCCCCAGCACTATAATTTGAACAATCTTGGTAGGGGTCCACTAGATAAAGCTTAATTCCAAATATCAAAGTCCTGGGCCTTGCAGTTTCAGAGCAGAAGATTTTTAAAGATTTTCCCTATATAAGCCTATGTAAAACCAAAGGGCCCGGCGGCGGGGACATTTTTGGCCTCAGCACTATCATTTGAATAATCTTGTTAGGGGTCTTTTAGATGAAGCTTCATACCAAATATAAAAGACCTAGGCCTTGTGGTTTCAGAGAAAAGGATTTTTAAAGATTTTCCCTATATAAGTCTATGTAAAAACAAAGGGCCCCTGAGCGGGGGCATTTTTGGCCCAAGGGCGATAGTTTGAACAATCTTGGTAGAGGTCCATTGGATGAAGCTTCATTCTAAATATCAAAGTCCTGGACCTTGCGGTTTCAGAGAAGAAGATTTTTAAAGATTTTCCCTATATAAGTCTATGTAAAACCAAAGGGCCCCTGAGCAGGGGGATTTTTGGCCCAAGGGCTATAATTTGAACAATCTTGGTAGGGGTCCACTAGATGAAGCTTCATACAAAATATCAAAGTCCTGGGCCTTGCGGTTTCAGAGAAGAAGATTTTTAAAGATTTTCCCTATATAAGCCTATGTAAAACCAAAGGGCCCCAGGTGGAGGCTTTTTTTGCCCCAGCACTATAATTTGAACAATCTTGGTAGGGGTCCACTAGATAAAGCTTAATACCAAATATCAAAGTCCTGGGCCTTGCAGTTTCAGAGCAGAAGATTTTTAAAGATTTTCCCTATATAAGCCTATGTAAAACCAAAGGGCCCGGGGGTGGGGACATTTTTGGCCTCAGCACTATCATTTGAATAATCTTGTTAGGGGTCTTTTAGATGAAGCTTCATACCAAATATAAAAGACCTAGGCCTTGTGGTTTCAGAGAAAAGGATTTTTAAAGATTTTCCCTATATAAGTCTATGTAAAAACAAAGGGCCCCTGAGCGGGGGCATTTTTGGCCCAAGGGCGATAATTTGAACAATCTTGGTAGAGGTCCAATGGATGAAGCTTCATTCTAAATATCAAAGTCCTGGACCTTGCGGTTTCAGAGAAGAAGATTTTTAAAGATTTTCCCTATATAAGGCCATGTAAAACCAAAGGGCCCCGGAACGGGGGCATTTTTTGCCCCAGCACTATAATTTGAACAATCTTGGTAGGGGTCCACTAGATAAAGCTTAATACCAAATATCAAAGTCCTGGGCCTTGCAGCTTCAGAGCAGAAGATTTTTAAAGATTTTCCCTATATAAGCCTATGTAAAACCAAAGGGCCCGGGGGCGGGGACATTTTTGGCCTCAGCACTATCATTTGAATAATCTTGTTAGGGGTCTTTTAGATGAAGCTTCATACCAAATATAAAAGACCTAGGCCTTGTGGTTTCAGAGAAAAGGATTTTTAAAGATTTTCCCTATATAAGTCTATGTAAAACTAGAGTGTTCACAAGTTTTTTCTTTAATTTGACCTACTGACCTACTTTTTGACCCGAAAAGACCTTTATTCAAACTTAGCCAAGATATTGTCACAATGACCATTCTGAGCAAGATTAATGATTTAACCAAACTTGTGGCCTCCTGAGTATTCACAAGGTTTTTCTATGATTTGACCTACTGACCTACTTTTCAACCGGACATGACCCATATTCAAACTTGACCGAGATATTGTCATGATGATCATTCTGAGCAAGTTTGATTATGATTGGACCAAAATTGTGGCCCCTAGGGTGTTCACAAGGTTTTTATATGATTTGACCCGCTGACCTACTTTTTAACCCGATATGACCCATATTCGAACTGGACTGAAATATTGTCACAATGGTCATTCTGAGCAAGTTTCATGATAATTGGACCAAAACAGTGGCCTTCAGAGTGTTCACAAGGTTTTTCTATGATTTGACCTACTGACCTACTTTTTGACCGGACATGACCCATATTCGAACTTGACCAAGATATTGTCATGATGATCATTCTGAGCAAGTTTGATTATGATTGGACCAAAATTGTGGCCTCTAGGGTGTTCACAAGGTTTTTCTATGATTTGACCCGCTGACCTACTTTTTAAGCCGACATGATCCATATTCAAACTTCACTAAAATATTGTCACAATGATCATTCTGAGCAAGTTTGATGATGATTGGACCAAAATTGTGGCCTCTCGAGTGTTCACAAGGTTTTTCTATGATTTGACCTACTGACCTACTTTTTTACCCGACATGACCCAAATTCGAACTTGACCGAGATATTGTCATGATTATCATTCTGAGCAAGTTTGATGATAATTGGACCAAAACTGTGGCCTCTAGTGTGTTCACAAGAAAAAGTTTACGCACGGACGACGCACGACGGACGACGGACGACGCACGACGACGCCGGACATCTTACTGTCACAAAAGCTCACCATGACCTTCGGTCAGGTGAGCTAAAAAGTATGGCATCCAGAGTTCTGGTTCTTGCGCATGACACATCGTCTCGGCCTTGTGAATAATTGTGCCAATGAATCTGAAAGGGAATAGGAGTTTTGGCCATCACAAGGTTGCGTCTACGGACGGACGGACGCCAGGCTGATCGCTATATCCCCCGAACCTATTCGGTCGGGGGATAAAAATGTACAAAACGCAAACTTTTGTGAACAGATGTATAGCGACATCATGCAACTTCGAGGGTGACGCGAGTTCGATGACGTCATTTGTGTTCATATAGATTCTGATTACTACTGCAGTGTTCAATCTAGGATTTGGAGTTTGGGGGGCCCTCCGGGCCCATAGGCCTTGGAAAAGGGGGCCATTTGGAAATTTAGGGGGCCCTTAAATTATACTATATAAAGTTGCCAGATTTTTCTTTTGGATTTGGCTGCATGATAAAAATGGACACAAAACAAGTTAAACATCACCAGTCAGGTGCATAACCTGAACAAGTTAAAAAAAATAACTCATTTGCGTTATATTTGGTTTTTCAAGAATCGGTAAAAATCGGCCTAGTTTTTCTCTTCTTTTTTGAAATTCGCAGCGTTTTGCGTCATTAATAACGTCTCGAGATTCCACGAGAAGCGCTCTTTCTAACAAGATGGTGGATTCATCAACATGGTCGAGTTTTCATTCAGAAAAAATCGTTTTTTGAGTGGATTTTGAGCGCCAAAACGGTAAAATTAATGGTTTTAAAACTTGAATTCCCACCTTATCACAATTTTGCCGCATGTGACGACAATTTTAAAATGGAAAGAAGACTTTAATTTGATGATTGAAATCGAAATTCTCGTCTAAAAAGTTGTACGCACGTGTTTCAAACAAGAGTGGGGTGACGAGAATATTAACGCATTCACATTAATATTTTCGTATTTTTCAATTTAACATAATCCTAAAGAACTTGTGACATAACTTAAACAAGTTATTTTCTATAGCCTCACTTTGAAATTCAATGGTGGTATGTGACTTTATAACTGTAACAGGTTATAAAAAATAACTTGTATAGTAATTTTTATTTGAGTCCGAAAGGTTTGCTATCTGATCGATCGGAAACCCAATCGTTTACAACTGTCAAGGTAAACTATCAAGTGACAAAAACAACCATCTCAGCTGTCTGACGTAACCAATCAATTACATTTCAGCCGTAGCTCCGCCTCTAAATATTGGACAGTACTTACTGACCGCAGATAACTCGACATTAGAGCGTCTTAAATTTTAACTGTTCATTAGCCCTTTCTACCCTGCTGGCTTGACGTTAATGGGAAGGCAGACTCGGGTCCTGACGATACAGGTCTACCCATAAACCTACGCTAGTTTTCCCGAATCACAATAAGCGTGACTTTTATAGATCGGGAATACAAAAGCGTCAGACTGGGATATATCACGTTAAAAAACCCATATAATGAACTTCCCAGTAAACCCCACTTTAAAAAGAGAAAAGTTGGGTTTGCAGGGGTCTACAATATCTTAATATTGTTCTTTGTTGTGTCTAAAACCACTGATTGTGGGTACTCGCTGATAACCTATGCTCAAGCGGTCCCGTTTTGAGCAGAAACATTCATTCAGGTGGTTCCGTAACGAAAACCCATAATCTGTGCTGATGAGTTTATAATGAATACTCGCAATCTACGTTTTAAGTAAAAATAAGAAATATGTCACAATTTTCTCCTCAGGGGTAAATTCTTTCCTTTAAGAGTTGGCCACTGTTGGCAGAAAATAAATAAATAAAAAAAATATTTGTCACTTAATTGCTCGACTGGACGGTTACTGAGAACTCATCCGTATAAGATTTGGGCGGATTTTTGCGTGCCCCCAGGGTTGGGTCCACACTTTTAAATCTGCACAACTTCAACATGTTGAAATTTACACCAAACAGCTGACCATAGCGTAACTTCAGCAGCTTTGTAAGAATAGATTAGGGTGGTACATAGGTAGCCAGTAAAAAACGAGAGGCGGTTCGCTAATGGATACGTCATCTTCAGCGATCAACCGCTGAAACCGGAAACTTTTCAAATACAATTCGAATTTACTGTATAGGTTATGCACCTGACTGATCACAGACAAAATGTATTTTGTTAGTCTATCTATCCATTTTCTAATACTGAGTTGGTCACATTTGCTCATTACCTCATTTATCCAGTAAAAAGCAATGTGGATAAAGTGTCTTTCTCAAGGGCTAAATGCATGTTTTATTTAGAATGAATGCCTCGAAGAGAAAAACTCTATGATAAACAGTGCCTGTCTCGGTGTTTTGCGGTATTTCGGTCCGATATTTAGCGTAAGCCGCACGGCGCACACAAGTTTACCGAACATGGCCGCATCCCCGGTAAACAAAACATTGATTTGGGTTTAAAATATGAATTGTTACTAGTTTAACAGATAAAACAAAATGTTTTTAAGTTATTTTGATTGGGCAACATGCGGCTTTTGATAACCTCAATAATATGCACCAGGCAGCCGGAAAAATTGTCAGAAAATCGCAAAAATGAGCTCTAAAAGGGACAGTCTCTAAATTCTACAGTTGCACCCCGACGGGCCCACTGAATGATCTGAAGTGCGCCTCTCACATAAAAAGAGGGCCCAGGGTCCAATGGCGCAGCCTAGATAGAACACTGCTACTGATGCCATTCTCATGTGAATCAACAACAACAAACCACAAATAAATGTCAACATTTTGGCAGAATAATATTCTTGCAAGGCTGATCAGAAAAGAAAATATTGCTTGAGACATAAAAAAGTTACAAAAATCTGCCATTTTTGCTAACACTTTTACCCCCAAAATTAACCCAATTTCTTCATGCACAGTCATTCTGGCAGAAATATCTAGCATCCTTTGTTTACTGTGACACATACTAACAGACCAGTTTATCTGTTATTTTCGTAGGCTCAACGTGGGGTAATTCTTCAACCCTTCACCACTCAGGGATTTTGTGAATTTCGCTGATTTTCACAGTGTTGCCGCTGACAGCAACTTCAACTAGCCATTGTTTCATAATGGATGGTCTGTTTTACACCAAACTCGGTATGAATGTTCATTGGACAGTAGCCTTTCAAATGCAACCTTTCATGACCTGATCATTGTTGTCATGGTAATGAGGGGGCATCTCAAAGTTGGCAAAAAGTGTGATTTCACATGAATTTTGACCAAATCTTAATCTTCACACAGCTGTCAAGGTAGCATTTAAGGGGTTTGGCACTGGCCATTTTCACTGTTTGCAGCATGTTTTATCAGCATAGGTTTTTGGACATTTTTTACCCCAGACACCCTCAGATATAAATTTTAGTGGGCGGTTTGGCCATACACCCAAACTTTTCGGATGTGAGGGGAGGGGGGGGGGGGGGGCGTTGGGGAGGCGCGCGAAAAAACAGGTCACCTTTTGCCCAACAAATCTTAAAGCAAACATAAATATCCAGGTGTAGGAAATGCAGATTTTAGGTGCTTCTGGGGCTTAAAATGGGTAGGGGGGATGCAGACACGTAAAAACATGTATCTGAGTTGGAAAGGGTTAACTAAACATACATGCTGTCCATATTACTTCAGAGGCTTATTTTTTCTGGGAAACGGAGAGCAGTAGTGAATGTGATGCTCTTAAGAAATATTGAAACCATTACAATGAAAACTTTAGGAAATTGTTCTTGTTCTTCGGACACCTAATTCCTGTTTGAGGTAGATATGAACAGATTGTAAACTGGAGCTAAATTTTTGGAATTGTATGGAATAGACTAGAATGAACTAAACAGATATCTAGAAGAAGACCAAACTTTTGAGCACAAATGGAGGAATGAAAAAAATCACCATTTTCCAAATGATTTCCAGTAAAATTGTTGTTATTTAAAATCAAAGTATCCTATTATAAATTACGTGCCTTCATATTTTATTTTTACCCTGCACAGTTAAAACAACTGCATCCTCGAACATAAATGCCATTTTGAAATGAGTCATTCAATAAATAATAAGCTCTGTCGAAGTTTACTTGTTAATTTTCATGTTTGTTTCTGACAGAAAATTCATCAAATGTTGTTTGACTATTTTATTACAAACTTTAGTCTTTAGCTAAGCCATGAGGCCGATGATCGCCTGTGTCTCTGACTTGTGTTCTGTGTAAATTGCTGGAACATATAGTCTGCTCAAACATCATGGCCCACTGGGACGAACATAAACTTTTGTCAGACAGACAACATGCATTTAGGAAAAGGCACAGTTGTGAAACTCAGCTAAGCACAGTTATTAATGACTGGGCAAAAATCTTGGACAAAGGGGGACAGGTGGACACATTTATTCTGGACTTCGAGAAGGCTTTTGACACCCCTCCTCATGAACTACTTAAATCTAAGTTATTTGGCTATGGAATTGGGGGAAAGACCCTCAAATGGATAGATTCCTTTCTTTGCTACAGAAAACAGCGGGTTGTTGTTAATGGTGAATCTTCGGAGTGGGCTCCAGTTTTGTCTGGAGTCCCGCAAGGGACCGTTCTTGGTCCACTTTTGTTCTCCCTGTACATCAATGATATTTCCACTGACACTGACTCAGAAATAAGACTGTTCGCAGATGACTGTGTTTGTTACCGGGAAATTAGAGATACAGATGACTCTTTGAAACTTCAGGCTGACATAGATAGATTAGGATGTTGGGCACGTAAATGGGGCATGAGATTTCAGCCAGTTAAATGCAATATTATGCAGATAACTAGGAAGAGATCTAATAAAGTTGAGGCTTCTTACACCTTAGAGGGAACGGTCCTCGAGAATGTGGACTCCATTAAATACCTTGGAGTGACAATCTCACACAACTTTAGATAGAATCCTCATATTAGCAACATGTGTACTAAGGCAAATAGAACGCTTGGTTTCCTGAGGCGAAATCTTCATCAGTGCCCTCAGGATGTAAAAGAGGCAGCATATAAAGGTCTTGTTCGCCCAATCTTGGAATATGGTAGTTGTATCTGGGACCCCAGTGGAGTGGTCCTTAATGATGAAATTGAGAAAGTTCAGAATAGAGCTGCTAGATTTGTAACTGGCAATTACTGCTTTGAAACTGGGAGCATGACTGGAATACTTGGAAAATTAAAATGGGAGTCTCTCAAGAAAAGGAGAAAAGACAGTAGGCTAATCCTTTTATACAAAGGTCTAAAGGGTGCTGCCAGCATTCCAACAGACGACCTTGTTCCCCCAGCTAGACACTGTAGAAATCACCATTCGTTGGCGTTTCAGACCCTTAGCGCAAGAACTGACATTTATAAAGAGTCGTTCTTCCCCAGAACCATTAGAGATTGGAATGCCCTTCCCGATTCGATTATTTCGACAGCTGAAGGTGCTGATGATTGTGTAGCTAAATTTACTTCTTTGGTTAGAGCTAGGGACTAACTTCCCACATCACAGGTCCTGGTGTATGAATGTCATTTGACGTGTCACCAGTAACAATTCTGATTCTGGTAGGTTCTTTCGCATGTATGTTCCACAAAGTATATTCACACAGGTATATTAGTACAAAATTTTGCGTCACGAGGTTTGGTGGTTGTAATGACTACTTTTTAAAATCTTTTTGAATTTTTTTATGAATGCCTCTAACTTTTTTACTACCTTGCTATTTATAGAAATATAAATCATTAAATGGGTCAAGTCACTTGCGTCTTCGAACTTCGGTCCTCCAAGATTATATAAAGTGAAAAACTAAACACAAAATATGGATATATATTTACTTTACAACAACAAGTACTGAAAATTTCTAAACATTGTGAAATATATTTACATCAGTAAATGATGACTAATTGACAGCAAGTGCTGACGTCATTTTCTGACGTCAGTAATTACTGCCCATCCTGACAATACTGGTAGCCTACAGCCGATAAAGTCGTTACAAACATTTCAATGGTATTTTTATACCACTTACATAAGTCAACCGCTTCATTAGTGACCAAAATACCCATTTTTACTGCGATTAGAACTTCCGTTTTTGTCCTTCAATCGGGACAAAAACTGACCGCGACAAGCGCCTCGCACCATTGGATATTTGCGATTAAAAACGTCACTATCGTTCAAATCAATTACGCCGCTTTGGCCTACTCACCATGTTTAAAGTTGCTAAATGTTTATATTATAAAATTTCACTGTTGAGAGCGCATAAAACATTGTTTCCACAGTTGCCATTTGTTTCCCGTCACTTGGGATTGGACAAAATGGCGGATTTCTGGACGGAGCTATCATCCGGGCACTTGTCAGGGAGCGTAGTTACCTCCCTTTGACCGCCAGTAGACCAATATGCGACCTGCGCAATACCAAAAAGTAGGTCAGTGATCGAGAAATCAACCACACGGACGATAAACTACTTGAACACCGTTCGTGCTTTGATCGGAACATTATATCCAATCAACTATTTGTTCAAGTTTGTGGGCGTGGCCACGTGATTATGGAACATTCGAGATTTCAGTACACTCTAGTTGGTACGCAAACGTATTCACCAAGTTTTATTTAAAACATACTGAATAGATTATTTTTTGAAAGTCTTCGTGTGGTGATCTGTTAAAATAGCAACCCCACTTGTATATTAGTAATATATAGTCGTCCTACATCAGGTTAATGATATCACATCAATACCAGATACCTCATTTCTGAGATATCAACTTCTATTTAGATCTATATATATCTTCTTTTATTAAAGCCATGGCGGTTCCAGGCCTTTGGAAGTTGATTCTTTATCAATTTGGGAATTTGATTACAATTTGGGAATTCCAAACACGACAATTGTCGACTGCTTTATCGTCTGCTCGTTACTTTAAAATTCACTGTTGCAAACAATGTGGACCCTGCTCAGTCTGATCAGGGTCCACATTGTTTGCCTGAATGCAAAAATAAGTTTTGAAAGCATTTAGTTTTATAAGAATACGTAGAAGACGATATTAACAGACGACATTTTGAGATGCACCATTGCACACGGTGTGCATAATGGGTTTTATTGCCCCTGTTGTGATATACTGTCTAGCGGATCAAAGGCGGTCCTTAATAGTGTGATTGGATACTCTGACTGAGGCACTTAAGGGGAAATCAATAATGTAGGCTACATGAAAAATGAAGATTAAAGGAATATAATTAATTAGAAAAAATATCATTTGCATGTTTACTAATTTTTTCATAATAAGCATGGCTTAAGCTAGCTTGGAATGTAAAATGCTTTTGAGGTAATATTAAATAGGAATCAAAGTACTGAGGAAAGTTGAATTTTGGGGCATAATTACCAGTAGTTCGCAAGATATTTTGTTGACAAGTTCCCAGAGAGTTAAGATGGCAAAGTTGAGAAAAGGAGTTATACAAAAAAAAAAAAAAAAGAAAGATGAACATGTCTGTTCATTTTTTCATGATAATACCATAAATTTCACATTCTGTGCTTTGTGAAAAAACTCTAACAGACAAGTTCTATATGTTCCTTCGAAAGTGTGGCCACAAAAAGGAGAATGACTCGACGTAAAAAGGTCATTTATTAGTTCCTTTAAATTTAATTTCGACATTATAAGCTAATAGTGTAGACTCTGATCAGGCGCCGCGTTTAGCGAACTTCGATTACCAAAGGCGAATAGAGGCCACAGAATATAGCGTCTGATCGGTATCTTTAAGTACTGTTTGTTTAAAGTGCGGAACTTGATTTAACTAATAGCTTGTAGAATACAATTCACAACACATATTAGGCCTATGTACACCACAACTTCTATATAGCACTATTAATGGGGTCCAAAGCCGAAACCGTGTTAGTTAAACAACCGTGTTATAGCCAAACAAAAATGTATAGAATCTATACATTATTGAGATCCATTTTGAAACCGTGTTATATCCAAACCGTGTTATGATGAACCGTGTTATAACGAGGTTGCGGTGTAATTAGATCGAAGCCGATTTTATTGGTCACTGTTTAACCCTTTCAACCCTGTAGACCGGTGCAGATCCCGATGTGAAAAAAAACATCTATCTATCTATCTTCTAATACTGCGTCGGTCACATTTGACCATTACCGCAGGTGTATATTACATACACTCCAGGTTTTGCAGGATGAAAGCCTACACAGTAATCATGTAATTACGGTAGGGATCTTTAACCTGCACAGGGGATGGTTCTCCCTGCACAGGGGGCCTCCAGTTAACGTCCCGATCCGAAGGACGGTGCACTTTATGACATTCATCCCTGCAAATGATGCCAATGGAGCGTGTTCGGACACCGAAATTTTATCGCCGCTGCCGGGGATCGAACCCGGGACCTCTAGCATCAGAGGCAAGTGCACTAACCACTGAGCTATCACGCTCTAAGCAAACCTTGTATATCCAGTTAAGACGGTATGTATCGAACCGTCTCGCCAGGATCTACATGTACACTGTTTGACATCACATCAGTGAACTAGACAAAAAAACCCTTTCTATCCGAATAAATTTATACACAAAGATAGAATTAAGAGTCCTGTTCAGATACTCAGGGGCGAAAGGGTAAAATATCAAACGGTATTGATTTATTTTCAGAACTCGTTTTCAGTGTCAATTTATTTATAAAAGTAAATTAGCATGTATTTATTATTATTATTATTATTATTATTATCAAGGGTTTCGGCCTTTTCCGACGAGCCAATGTTGTATTGGGTCTTAAGGACTATTGAAGAAGCGGAAGCGCCGTAGTTGAGTCCAGTGCGTTGTCAGACGTAGAAACTTGATATTACATGTCAACTTTCAAAACTGATGCTTTTATACAAAGTCTACTACGACAACTCACCGACAGACAACTCGACAACTCACCGACACGACAGCGATTAATTTTTAATTGAAAATTGATTGGCGACGGATGAATTTAAATCACAGAGAAGGAAAGACACAAACACGTTTTTGATGGATGCATTTATAATTAGTTTATTATTATCATCAGATGACGTCGTTGATAAGCAGTGGATAACGTCGTATAATAAAAATCGTATGACCACAGGTGTGATAACATTTTTACGGGATTAAGTAACGTCATGACGACGTCCATGTTAACGATGCATTTGTGTGTGTGTGTGTGTGTGTGTGTGTGTGTGTGTGTGTGTGTGTGAGGGGGGGGGGACGTCAAATTTAAAGGCGATAAAATCCAATTTAAAGTGGTCATATGATAAACAGAATCTTACACTTTGATATGAAATGACCACTCGTTTAAGATCCCCTATTTATCATTATTATTATTATTATTATTATTATTATTATTCGCTTTCATTCTATAAATAGAGACTAATACAATGATACAAATCTGTTTGTTTCTTTTCCAATAGACTGAAAAGACACAGGGATAACTGAAGGATGCTGGCCGATTTGGTCAAACTAAAATGTCCCGGATAGTGAATGAGGAGATATCACTGAGTTAAACTTCATTCTGTTGCACAAGGCTCCATCTCCAAAAGAGCCATCACTGTGTATGGTTGTTCAGCGTGAGAACAGGAAACTAATGTCAAAAGCTCCTTCGTTCCTGTTTGTTTCAAGCATGGTGGACATTAAGTGTTACTTCCCTTCCATTATCTACCTTGGTAGATCATATGCATAGCTTCTAGGTTTATAACCACTCGCTGCCAATTGCGTCAGGGAGTCAACTCTTTGGCTCAGCGGTTAGAGCACCGGACTATAACCCGAGCGGCTCGGGTTCGAATTCCACCATGGGCGGGGATTTTTTCAGGCTATTACTTTCCTTTGTTACGGCTTTCATGTCGTAAGATGGGGGCTCGTCCGGGATTGGACTTTATATGCCAGAATTGGCTTCGTGCCGAAGTTGACATCCTTCACGTCATCATAAATGATGACTTCCTTGAAGAGGGGGTATGTTACCTCCCTTCCATTATCTACCTTGGTAGATCATATGCATAGCTTCTAGGTTTATAACCACTCTCTGACAACTGCGTCTGGGAGTCGACTCTTTGGCTCAGCGGTTAGAGCACTGGACTATAACCCGAGCGGCTCGGGTTCGAATCCCACCACGGGCGGGGATTTTTTCAGGCTATGCTTCTTTCCTTTGGTACGGCTTTCATGTCGTAAGATAAGTGATTAGCTTAATAAACCAGAAAAAAACAAGTGTCGGTGAAAATCGGTGTGAGCGCCGGTGAGTTTCGATGAATTTTCTAAATTTCTGTCGACCTGTCGTGTCGGCCAGTTGTCGTGTCGATGAGTTGGTTGTCGACGAGAAAAAGTTGACAATGAAACGTCGTGTCGGCCAGCTGTTTGTCAATGGGTTGTCATAGATCCGTTCAACAATGTGGGGAGGTATGTCCCAAAACAATCTAAACAGGTTGTACAGGTTGGAGAAAAGAGCTGTAAAAATAATTACCAGTATGAAAACATTGCCAAACATGAATGATCTTAAGAGTTTGGATATATGAACGCATATTTCTTAGGAAGGCAAAGTTTATTTTTAAAAGTTTATAAATTGTTCACACCTTCTTATATAAATTTAATATTCAAAATTCGACTAATGAATGAAACTCTCCAGTCTCTTAGGTCAATTAGCATATTTGATTCTGAAACACACACACAAAAAAAAAAAACATACAAAGAAATTTTTAAGCAGAGTTTAATTTATTCTGGCCCAATCATTTGGTACAACTTACCCAGTCAGTTAATAGGTTTGGAAAGAGTAGATCCATTTCATAACCACTGCATTAAATGGATAAATTCTAGTGTCTCGTTTAACTCATAAATACCCGATACTGTAAAATGTAAACTGAATGTAAAATATTCTTATATTCATTACTTCTTTATGTGCCCTTTTCCTTCTTTTCTGTATTATATATTTTTTGTGAGTATGTGTGTGCTGTGGATTTAAGGTGACCACTTTGTAAAATATGACTGTTAATTAATTGTTTTGTTTTTTTTTGCTCATCATGCTCATTTTGTAGTAATTGCAAACATTGAGGAAGATTAGCTGTTTATTGCTAAATGTGTTACCCTCTGTAAATAAAGATTATTATTATACCCTTTTCAGAGGCTAAGTGTAAATAATAATACACTGTAATAATAATAATAATAATAATAATAATATTAATAATAATAAATATGCAAAGCTTATGTATTTCTTCTTCTCTCTGATTATTATTTTATTTATCATAATAGATGCATAAACGTCATGACTTTGTACCGACGTTGATGTGACGTTACAACTACGGTATGTGCCTGCTGGATAATAATACTCCATTGTGACTTAGTACATCCTTTCATTTCTCCAAAACGGTTAATTTTCTGATGAAAAAAAACAAACTGTTTGTCATATTAATACTCCTTACTACAAACATTGGTTAACTTTGTGTGCTCGTTAGGACTGCCTCAACAAGGTGTTTCTATCTATGTCGTGGAGCAGAAATATGAAAAATGATGTATACCCATAAACTCCAGTTTTCTCTGTTTAATATGGGATTTAGATCATTGCCTCCACTTCTATTTTAGATTAATTTGGTGTTAATCACATGGACTGAATAACATCATGGATAAGTAAGAAGCCAGCCATACGATAAAACTTTGAATATATATAAAAAAGAAGTGATGGCAATGATCAGGAATCGATACAATTAGCCCACAGCTCCCTTCAGAGACACCAAAGGGAAAGACGTACAAACATGAAACAACTAGACCCCAATGGAAACATTAATAGGGGAAAGCCAAGAGGGCAGTTGGGAAAGTTTCCACAAAATGGCCAACTGGATATCCAAAACAAAATCATATAAGCGATACACACACTCAAAGACAAAAATAACAAAAATAAACCGCGACAGAAGAACCGCCTTGGAACGGTCAGTGAAACGAATTCCACTGGGGCGGGGGCTTAAATCGATTTTACGTGGCCACAATCCTCGCCCTTATTGACTTTGCGATTGAGACAAATAATTTGTTCAGTCCGCATGAAGGCCTCCTAACTCATCAGTACAACATCTCCTTGAACACAAAAATCAAACAACCACGAAGGTGAAACAACGATGAGGACTCGACAGCAAGAAACCACTGAAATGCTGGAGTAAAAGAAAACCAACAGTTAGACTCCGATGGGCCCGACCAGAGACAAAGTATCAGGCACCAACCAACATTACATAAAGTTAGATACTCTCTAATTCTCAGTAAAGTAGAAGTAAAACAAAGATCAGGAATTGATACAATTAACTTACTCCACCCATAAAAAACACCAAAGGGAAAGAAATACAAACATTAAGCGACCAGACCATAATGGAAACTTAAACAAAGGAAGGCCATAAGGACAGTTACTTTCCCACAAAATGGCCATATGGCCATCAAAAAATAAAAAGACACAAGTGATACACACAGTAAGTAACAAACAACAACATAAATAAATCGCCACAGAAGAGCCGCCTTGGAACGGTCAGTGGAAGATTTCCACTGGGGGGCTTAAATCGATTTTACGTGGCCACAATCCTCGCCTTTACTTCCGTCGCGATTTAGACAAATAATTTGTTCAGTCCGCATGAAGGCCTCCTAACTCATCAGTGCAACATCTCCGTGAACACAAAAATCAAAGAACCACAGAGGTGAGACAACGGTGAGGACTCGACAGCAAGAAACCACTGAAATGCTGGAGCAAAAGAAAACCAACAGTTAGACTCCGATGAGCCCGACCAGAGACAGAGCATCAGGCACCAACCGACGTTATCTCTCTAATTCTCAATAAGCCTTTACGTTGGAGCCGTCATAGAATCTGAGGCCTGACCCACCGGCGTGCAATTAAAGAGGGAAGCAAAGTTGCCAACCGTGATTGGGTTAACTACCATGCATGCAGTCTGTCGTATAATATCCATGTTGTACCCAATCTTTTTATATCGCAGAATGATTTTACGGAATTGGGTGCTGAAGTCATTACGGTTATATATTTTTCTGAATTTATATACTAAGTCACCATAAAATTCGGGTTCCGATAGACCTTGTTGCAGAAGAGATTTAAGTCCAATATTGAATTTTGAATTTAAATCAGAATGGCGTCTATAAAATTTTGAAAAGGCTTTGCGTAGTTTATGGTACCGATAACCCTGATTAAGGAGTTTAGCCGTTAATAATTTATTACGAGTGTTGAAGTCAGTTACATGACTACACACTCTAGCAAATCGAATTAATTGCGAAATATAAACGCCATAGGATGGCGCACGAGGAACATCACCATCCAAAAAAGGAAAATTTACAATCTCAAAATCAAAGTCATCGCGTTTATCATAAATTTTGCACGAAACAAATCCATCTACAATAGATAGATGTAAATCCAAAAACGGGGCCTCGGTATCAGAAGAATTTGCTTTATTTAACTGAAGTTCTAGGGGGTAAATCTGACTGATCAAACCATCAAAATAGGTATTATCAATATTTAATAAATCATCTAAATATCTAGAAGTAGAGCTAAAAGCTTCAATAATTTCAGATTGGTTATCAATGGAAAGCGACAAAATGAAGTCTCTTTCATAACAATAAAAGAACAGATCAGTCACAAGGGGTGCGCAATTAGTACCCATCGGAATACCCACAATTTGTCTAAATAACTTAGTACCGAATCTAATATAAATATTGTCAAGTAGAAAGGTGAGGGCATCACACACTTTCTGACATGACCAAAGTGTATAATTATTATGCTCTTTAGAAGTGAAAAATGCATTTCTGACATTACATGCAAGATAGAGAGAATCTTCTCTGTGAAAAGCCTAAAAGTTTCGCTGGAAACGTCATAAAATCTGAGGCCTGACCCATCAGCGTAAAATTAAAGAGGGAAGCAAAGGATTGTGGCCACGTAAATCGATTTAAGACCCCCCCCCACCCCACTCTCCCAGTGGAATTCGTTTCCGCTGACCGTTCCAAGGCGGTTCTTCTGTCGCGGTTTATTTTTGTTATGGTTTGTCTTTGGGTGTTTGTGTCGCTTATATTATTTCATTTTGGATAGCCTTTTGGCCATTTTGTGGGAAAGTAACTGTCCTTTTGGCTTTCCGCTGTTGGTGTTTCCGTTGGGGTCTTTTGCTTCATGTTTGTGTTTCTTTCCCTTTGGTGTCTCTGATGGGAGCTGTAGGTTAATTGTATCGATTCCTGATCATTACCTCTACTTCTATTTTGCGTAGTTTATGATACCGATAACCCTGGTTAAGAAGTTTAGCAGTTAACAATTAATTACGAGTGTTGAAGTCAGTTACATGCCTAGACACTCTGGAAAATTGAATTAATTGCGAAATATAAACGCACGTGGAATATCGCCATCCAAAAAAGGAAAATTTACAAGCTCACAATCAAAATCATCGTGTTTATGATAAATTTTGGAAGATAATAGATAGATGTAAATCCCAAAACGGAATTTGTTTTATTTAACTGAAGATCGGGGGGGGGGGGGGTTAAATTTGACTGATTAAACCACCGAAGTAGGTATTGTAAATATTTAATAAGTCATACAAATATGTAAAAGTCGAACTAAAGGCTTCAATTATTTCAGATTGCATTTGACACAACAGACCCCAATGGAAACATCAATAGCGGAAAGCCAAAAGGACAGCCACTTTTCCACAAAATTGCCAATAGGCTATCCAAAGTAAAATAATATAAGCGACACAAACACCCAAAGACAAACCATAACAAAAATAAACCGCGACAGAAGAACCGCCTTGAAATGGTCAGCGAAAACGAATTCGACTGGGGTTGGGGGTGGGGGGGAGGGGCTTTAGTCTATTTTACGTGGCCATTATCCTTGCCCTTACTTCCGTCGCGATTAAGACAAATAATTTGTTCAGTCCGCATGAAGGCCTCCTAACTCATCAGTGCAACATCTCCGTGAACACAAAAATCAAACAACCACAGGGATGAAACAACGGTCAGGGCTCGACAGCAAGAAACCACTGAAATGCTGGAGCAAAAGAAAGCCAACAGTTAGACTCCGATGGGCCCGACCAGAGACAGAGCATCAGGGACCAACCAACATAAGCCTTTACGCTGGAACCGTCATAGAATCTGAGGCCTGACCCACCGGCGTGCAATTAAAGAGGGAAGCAAAGTTGTCAACCGTGATTGGGTTAACTACCATGCATGCAGTCTGTGGCATAACATTTACACCTGTGGACACAAAAGCGTTCAAACTCTGATGAGCTTCATTTCATTCTGACATCAAACATCATTCAATATATCCTAACATTCTATCAGTCAGCTGCCAGACAGAAATAAATTCAAAACACAAGGTGGTGTACATTTCATTGTTGACTCCTGCACTGTCCAATCAAACTGCATCTCAGATGTCACTCACAAAGTGTTTTCCAAAATGAGACCAACCAATTATTGCTTGATATAGTTTTAGAATTCTTTGATGAATGACATTTGCTTGTCAAACTAACTTGATGCAAAGAGATTCATTGAAAGTTATTTCATAAGAATTTGAACGCTTTTGTGTCCACAGGTGTATGTTGTACCCAATCTTTTTATATCGAAGAATGATTTTTCGGAATTGCACGACCCACAGAAGAAGCGACCGACTGAAGTCGGTTGATTTTCTAAGAGTGCCCTAAAATCACCGTGTCATTCTGTCAGTCTGTCCGTCCGTAACCCGTTTGTGAAAATTGGTGATAGTGACTTAACCGCTCGGGATATTTAAACAATTTTTGGCATACTGATAGATATCAATGAGATCTAACCAATGAACTTGCGAAATATTACATTCCATTTAGTATAGCCTCGCCGAGGCGAAAAATGTGAAAATTTTCGAACAGCTTCTCCTCGGAAACCGTTGGGCCGATTGAAGTCAAATTTCATATGGAGCCTCTATGGCATGGGGAAAACCAAAATTTGCTCATGGGGTCCAGGTCACATGACCAAAATGGCCGTCAAGCCATATATGGTCTGTCTGTCTGTCTGTCCGTCCGTAACCCGTAAGTGAAAATTGGTGATAGTGACTTAACCGCTTGGAATATTTAAACAATTTTTGGCATACTGATAGATATCAATGAGATCTAACCAATGAACTTGCGAAATATTACATTCCTTTTAGTATAGCCTCGCCGAGGCGAAAAATGTGAAAATTTTCGAACTGCTTCTCCTCGGAAACCGTTGGGCCGATTGAAGTCAAATTTCATATTGAGCCTCTATGGGATGGGTAAAACCAAAATTTGCTCATGGGGTCCAGGTCACATGACCAAAATGGCCGCCACGCCATATATGGTAAAAACCCTTCAAAATAGTCTTCTCCAGAACCCTGGGCAGATTTCCACGAAACTTGATAAATAGCATCTGGGACGTAGGCCCATCATAAATTGCTAAAATGGTGACCCTGGGTTGACCTTGACCTTCTTTGTGCCTAGGTCAAACTTTGACACATATGCTTTTGTATTGGAAAAGTGAGAATGCATTTTATCCTGCAAATGATTCAGAATACAGTACTAAAGTATAAGATATATTTTCGCTCCTTACGAAAAGGCGCATTTATTGGGGGAATCGTTTTAGGTCCAGGTCACATGACCAAAATGGCCGCCATACCCATATATGGAAACACTCATAAAGCTAAAAGCATCCGGCGGGTCGTGCACTTCAGCTGAAGCACTGGTTGGGTGCTGAAGTCGTTGCGGTTATATATTTTTCTGAATTTATATACTTCGTCACCATAAAATGATATTTAGGCAACCGATATAACATAGGAAGCTTGTCTTGTCCTTCTGTAACACATACAGCAAACTTGGTGGCTGAACGACAAATGTGGTCATCAGCTTAAACCCTCTCTACAGCCAAGGCTGCAGTTCATAGACCTTAGTATCACCAAATTCTTGCTGAAGGGTGTTGACATAGTGGGGCCGTCAAACAGCGACCACATTGTTAGCGGCCTTATCTGTTGGATCCAAATAAACTTCTTATGAAATTCTTGAATACCTAGTTTAAGGTGACGTCTTAGGTTTAGGAGGTTATAATTTCGTAAGAATGGGCGATTTGATAGGAGGTTATCTAACTCTTAAATTATTTTTAAATAAATTGGTACTGCCTGCTCCACGGAAATTTACGGAAGCGACAGATAACAAATTAATAGTTCTGACCAATACCGACAGCAACATAGCTCTAAAGTTATTTACAGAAGAAGCAGAATGTAACCTAAGGGGTGAGATTGTAAGTTTAAATTAATTTGTGATACTCATGTGTGTATAAAGGGGCGATACCGTCAAAACTAAAGCGATATTCATAGTTCATACCGGTCCTTAAGTTAAACAGTGAACGGAAGAACTGAAGGTAATTCTTTCAAATAGAAGGTGGGTATAACTTAAGGCCACAAAACAGCTATGCCTACAAACAGCCCATAGATATCAAACAATCAATTGTTATACAACGAGGTACGAACAACGGTCTAATAAAGACCTTCAACAGGTATATAAAGGATGTCAAATTAAGGAACGGTGATAATTTGTTTGTTTGATTTGAAGTTTAACGTCCCCGTCAACACTGCAAAGGTCATTTTGAAGACGTTGCTTCCCATTTTGTGGGACTTTTACCCGACAGTGAGATTAAACCAGTGCTTCATCTGAAGTGCACGGCCCGCCGGATGCTTTTAGCTTTATGAGTGTTACCATATATGGGTATGGCGGCCATTTTGGTCATGTGACCTGGACATAAAACGGTTCCCCCAATAAATGCGCCTTATCGTAAGGAGCAAAAATATATCTTATACTTTAGTACTGTATTCTAAATCATGGCGTTTGCAGGATAAAATGCATTCTTACTTTTCCAATACAAAAGCATATGTGTCAAAGTTTGACTAGGCACAAAGAATGTCAAGGTCAACCCAGGGTCACCATTTTAGCACTTTATGATGGGCCTACGTCCAAGATGCTATTTATCAAGTTTCGTGGAAATCTTCCCATTGGTTCTGGAAAAGACTATTTTTGAAGGGTTTTTACCATATATGGCTTGGCGGCCATTTTGGTCATGTGATCTGGACCCCATGAGCAAATTTTTGTTTAACCCATCCCATAGAGGCTCAATATGAAATTTGACTTCAATCGGCCCAACGGTTTCCGAGGAGAAGCAGTTCGAAAATTTTCACATTTTTCGCCTCGGCGAGGCTATACTAAATGGAATGTAATATTTGGCAAGTTCATTGGTTAGATCTCATTGATATCTATCAGTATGCCAAAAATTATTTAAATATTCCAATCGGTTAAGTCACTATCACCAATTTTCACAAACGGGTTACGGACAGACAGACAGACTGACAGAATGACACGGTGATTTTAGGGCACTCTTAGAAAATCAACCGACTTCAGTCGGGCGCTTTTTCTGCGGGTCGTGCAATGACATCTCAAGCCATGCTGTCCAATGAAACCAATAGGGTTTATAAGCATTGACTGGCCAACTCGCACCGCATTGCCTGGGCAGACTTAGATCCTCTAAGCGGTTTACCAGTACCCGTGTGTGGGTCGGTTTCAGCAGGAACGGTGATAAACCTTGAAATATGTTACAAGACAGATCGTGCAGCCCACACCAAAACTTTGATACATACTACTTTTTGGAGATGGACACAACACATTTTAGTATTCCATACATCTTGATAGAACAACCTTTTTCATGGCAAGTATTTTGGTCAATGAAAATGCCGGTCATGGCGTCATGACTCAAGTTGAAAATGTGACAAGTGGATGCATTTATCAGTCATTCTGACTTTTTAAAGAAAGAAGTATGGTACAAAGTACAACAATGTTAACCCTTTCCTGCTTCTGAAGAAGTCATCTGATCAGGATCTATACTGTTCTCCATTTAGCTTATGAATTGAATGAATACATTATGGCAAATAATTTGGTTGGTAGATAATCAGAATCGGCTGTGGAAAAATTAATTTATTCAGCAGGACAAATTTTGATAACAATCATGCCATCTGCATCAGGGGTCTGCACTACGGCAGGATAATATGGGCCCCGTCAAGCGATTTTGGTACTTATCGCCTATGCGAGCAGCGAAGGTTCAGGCGAGCCTGCGCATCCGCGCAGTCTCACCAGAACCTTCGCTGCTCGCTCATACAAGCAGTGAATCAAGAGGAACCTTCAAATAGAAAGCCATATCCGTGGCCCATCTGAATGGCTGGGCATGCGCAGTTAAAATTTGTCATGACGGAATGCTCGAAGACACAAATTCGCTTGGTGGGACTCATATGATAAGGCTAGTCAGGTTGTATTATCAAACTGAACCGTGTAGCCCTGAAAGGATTAATTGCACGCCGGTTGGTCAGGCCGCAGGTTCCAACGTAAACGCTTATGTTGGTTGGTACCAGATGCTCTGTCTCTGGTCGGGCCCACTGGAGTCTAACTGTTGGTTTTCTTTTACTCCAGCATATCTGTTGCACTGATGAGTTAGAAGGCCTTCATGCGGACTGAACAAATTATTTGTCTTAATCGCGACGGAAGTAAGGGCGAGGATTGTGGCCACGTAAAATCGATTTAAGCCCCCCCCCCCCCCCCCCCCCCCCCGTGGAATTCTTTTCCGCTGACCTTCCAAGGCGGTTCTTCTGTTGAGGTTTATTTTTGTTATGGTTTGTCTTTGGGTGTTTGTGTCGCTTTTATTATTTTATTTTGGGTAGCCTTTTGGCCATTTTGTGGGAAAGTAACTGTCCTTTTGGCTTTCCGCTGTTGGTGTTTCCGTTGGGGTCTGCTGCTTCATGTTTGTGTTTCTTTCCCTTTGGTGTCTCTGATGGGAGCTGTGGGTTAATTGTATCGATTGCTGGTCATTGCCTCTACTTCTGTATTATAAAACAAAAGATGTCGAAATCGAGTTGTTTACATCATGTTCTGTCGTGTAGCCTGGTCTTAAATGAAAAGGGAAAATTATTGCAATTTGTTCCTCATGTATTCATCTTATCTATTCCTCTCGTCAACAGTTCAGTAGTAAACTACTGACATTCCCCAAGGACGCCCCTTACCTGTTGAAGACGTCAGCACTGAGGGCCTACATACTATTATGTGCATAACATTATGTATAGAAATGATGTCGTCAATAATCAAGAGTGAATGCCTTTAAGGGATAATTATCATCAAATAAACTAGAAGCTATGTGTATCTGTCAAAGACCGCCTAAATACGGAATACAGACTACAGAATAGTTTATTCAGCATTAAGCATTATACAATGTTTATTGCCTACAAAGATATATAGTGAGATACAGATTTTACGGAGAAGCATAAATGTTTGTTTGATTTGAGGTTTAACACCCCGTCAACACTGTAAATGTCATTTTGGAGACGTTACTTTGTGGGACTTTTACCCAACATTGAGATGAAATGACACCTCAAGCCCTGTCGCCCAATGAAACCAATAGGGTTTATTAGCATGGACTCACACCGCGGTTCCTGGACAGGCTTAGATTCTCTAAGCGGTTTACCAGTACTGGTGTGCGGGCCGGATTCAGCTCTGCGTAGAAGCATCATGCAGCCCATATATTTCTTCAAGCCCCTATGGGCGGGGGCGGGAAGCATAAATGTACAAATATGGATGAAAATACTCAAACAAGCATCTTAAAAGTACACCAATACTTGATTATTCCCTTTCTTGCGAAGTATATAAATTTTGCTACGTTAAATGTTACCTTCTTTGATTTGCAGGGCATTTGATTAGCAAATTTGGCTAAGCTTGGCCAATGACAATAGCTAGGTGGGAAATATTTTCGGCATAAAAAATCGCGGGTATGCTAATAGAAAAAAAGATATTCACTTTCTAGGACCTGTAGATTGCAATTTCTGCATATTCTTTCGTCACGAGGGATGTTAGTGTGGCGCCCTTTCTGGATAGCAAAATTGTGGTCTGAGATGCGGAATTTACTAAGTGCGATCCTATATTGGTTTTCGTTGATATAATCGAGATATTGTTCTTGGTTAAAATCATGCTTAAAGCGGCAAAATGTTATACGTCTAGAGGAGTTATTAATTTCCGCATACCAAGTCTGCTGATAATTATCTAATATGTGTATTTATATAGGGAAATGGAATAATTTCTGTGTCTTGATTATACCACATATGGCCTAAATATCGTTTTAATTTGGAAAGCCCAGTTGGCTCCAACGTAGCTTATACCATCCATTTTCAGCATCAATTCTTTGCATTGATAAATTATGACGCCTGGGCAGGAAATAAGACACCTAATTTTAAAAAAATATCTCATTCCTCAGGGATATTAATCCGCCCATTCTCCCTACACAGTGAAAGGTACATTATGAATGTAAAAAAATATGGGGTGGTCGTGTCTAAACCGAGATAAGTGGCGCAAAATTTTAACCGAGATATGAGGCATATATACTATATATATATAAAGCCCCACATTGCAATTTATATATGTCGCCCCACAAACATAATGTTCACGAAAATGTAAATCCTTCGTTTTATGTGTTTTGTTTAGTTCCATTACGCAAGCCAGATATCGTTGATCTCTATATCTATACATTTTTTACCTAGTTAAGTGGTAGAAAATGTTAACCCAGATATGAGGCATATATATATTAAACATATATAGAGCCCCACAATACCAACTCAGATATGAGGCATGTATATATTATACATATATAAAGCCCCACAATACCCTTTATATATGTCGCCCCACAAACATTACGTTCTTGAAAAATACAAAAAATCCTTGTTTTTATTCGTCTTCTCTAGTGCCATACATCCGCGAATTTCGTAAACGTGTATGCCTCTATGTTACGTGGTTCGGAGTAAAGCCTCAGTCTCACCGCTACGTAGTGAGGGCTATGCTTTACTACATGTACATTAATTTTGCGCCATTTTGTAGGGAAGCGATACCAAGCAATAACTACAGAAAAAAAAACCTGAAACGTAATAACACGTAAAATAAAACGTAGCAAATATATTAAGGCGTAGTAAACCGATTGTTATGCGTATTATCGCGCTATACTGCTTTTTACGTTTTTATACGTATTGACGTTTTAGTGCGTTTCTTTTCGTACGGGTTTTTGCAAGGTATACGCTACGCTAAGAATTTTAAAGCAAACGCAGTTGGGTCACATATTTAGCCATATACATGTATAACCGTGTGCACTACGCTCGAAATAGCAATTTTGTGGGAAAGTTACTGTCCTGTTGGCTATCCGCTAGATTTCATGATCAATCTTACCGAAAGAATGTTGCCGACCCCAGCCGGTATCGAACCCGCGTCCTCCTGATCAGCAGTCAGACGTGCGTACGACTGAGCTATTGAGGCCAGCGAATACTTTTGTATCACAAAAATTAATCCTGCCCGCGCCCATCAGGCCTGACGAAATAGATGGGCTGCATGATGCTTCAAAGCAGAGCTGAAACCGACCCGTAAACGAGTACTGGTAAGCGGCTTAGATAATCTAAGCCTGCCCAGGCAATGCGGTGCGAGTCGGACCGTCCATGCTTAGACACATTATGGGTTTCATTGGGTGGCGCGGCTTGAGGTGTCATTTCATCTCAATGTCGGGTAAAAGTCCCACAAAATTGGACGCAAGGTCTCCAAAATGACCTTTACAGTGTTGACGGGGACGTTAAACCTCAGATCAAACAAACAAAATCTCAACAATTAAATTCAATTTTTGGTCGATTGTTTGTCAAACGACCCGAAGTTATAATGGGTATTAGGTTTTCTTTGCTAAAGTCCATGTGGTTTTAACAAATTTATAGGAAAATAGCCGCGTTGAGGTCAGAGTATTGCGTCAGAGTGTTATTTAAAGAATTTGGACTGGAATCAAGTGTTGTGTTTGACAAACAGTGTAGACACAGATCAGACGCCGTTGAACGCGATGTCTGATCATGGTCTACCGTGTTTGCTTACGTACGCGATATCGTATCAGGGTCTATACAAATATCTTACAATGCAGGTCTTTAAAAGTTAGTGTTGACGGGGACGTTAAACTTTAAATCAAACAAGTAAAACTGTAAAAGTTAAGCGAAATGTCAACAGTTTACTTACCGTTCAGGATCATTTTCCAACCTAGACTCAGATACAAGTGCTTCAGTGCTTTGATTTATAAAAGCTTGATATTTTTCATTATTTCGGCTGCAAATGTAGATTGCGGGTGCTCGTTAGAATCATCCGCAATGGTTCAGTGGTAGTTTTTTTACGAATGTAGGAAAAAAGTCACAGGGGGAAAAAGTTTGGGAAAAACAGTCACGGAAAAACAAGTCACAAAATTTGTTTGAATAATGTTTTCATTAGTGTTATGTGAGCAGCTTACTGAAAAGCATGATTCAAAATTAAGTGTTGACAACGACGAACAACTACAGGCAACAGAGTATTCCATCCTTGTTGATCCCTTAGAGTCTTCACATTTCTGTATTACGTATTACGCCCGTGCCACTGCTAAAATGTCATCTTTCATGTCAGATATAACATAAGTTAGATGGAAACTTTTGACAGTCTTTGTTATTTTAGCCTAAATATAGACTATGGGTCGTTGTTAGGACAGCCTCAATGGGGTGGTGCAATCTATGTTTTTGAACCGAAAATAAGGCATATAATGACTGTTATGTGTTATATGAGGTTCTTATTGATAAGTTCGAATCCAGAATATTGGCAATGACTAACGAGGACTGACCACGGAGTTTCCCATCTTTTAAGACACTTAAGAGTCTTTACATTACAATTACATAACGAAACAGGCCTATATAATTTTGACCCCCCTTGAACCCCACTTTTATATAGTAAAACTGGGGTTTACAGGGGTAAACCTTATTTTTCTTATTCCTGCTCTATAGATTGTGGGTACTCGTTAGAACCGCCTCGATGAGGCGGTGCTAACGAGTGCCCACAATCTATATTTTGAGCAGAAATAAGAAAAATATCGGAATTTTTCATCTTGAACTTTTTATTTTTTCGGCGATAAAGGTGGCAATGTATTTGTATAGGCGTGTTTGCGTAATGATACGCCCGTGAGATTAAACTTAGCTAGAAGTAGCATTTTTCGGATGAACGCATTTTTTCTTATTTCTGTCACAAATATACATCGTGGGTGCTGAATCGAACCGGCTCAGTTTGATGCTTCTAACAGGTACCCACAATCTATATTTATAAGCAAAAATGAGGACTGTAATGGATAATCCGAAAACCCCATTTTTCTATATATAGGTTTGGGTTTACCGGGGTATACGCAACAAATTAGGTAGACAGGACCAATATTCACACCTTTGAGCAAGTTATATAAACACTGAACTAATTGACAATAACCAACCATCTTTAACATGGCATCAGAAAAATTGATTAATGTACAATCTTTTAATAGTGGATTTTTTTTTTCTATATTTTTTATTTGTGAATTTTTTTCCGTGATTTTTTTTTCCTGTGACCAGTTTTTACTACCTCATATTAACTTGCCTGTGCATCGAATAACCTTGTAAAAATGATCTTATTTTAATCAAACATTATTTGCGAAATTAAATTTTCTTTTGTAGTATTTTTCATTTTTTTTTTATTTATTTATTTTTTTTGTATTTATTTTTATGTATTTGGAGACAGTATAAAAGAGTCCTGGCAATGCATTTTCTACACTTATTACATCCAGAAAAGACACATATCAGCCTAAACATCTGTCTGATCGGAGTCCTCACTAGGTGCACGAAGAAACAATTGGTCCTACTAAGCATGCCCAAGGAAATTGGTGTGAGTCAGACCGTCCAGTGCATGTTAGCCTTTTGGTTTCATTTGGCGGCAGGGCTTGAGCTTTGTCGGGTAAAAGTCCTACAACATTGAAAGGAACGTCTCCAAAATGACCCTTTTAGAGTTTACGGGGACGTTCAATCTCAATTCAGTAAAAAAAAAAAATAAACAAAATAAAAAATAAAAAAACTACCCATAAGGCGCATCGCGAATGTAGACCTTGCTGTGTTCAGGCTGATTAGTGATGATTATCGTCGATAAAGCAGGTGTCAGTTTCGTAATCGTGTGTATAACGAGCGTTGCTGAGGTTTTGACACTCTACCGCAAACGTGTCATGCTATAATTCCTTCCTATCAATCGACCTTTTGTGTATTTTGAGTTTTACGTCCCATCAACAGCTAAGGTCATACGGAGACAAGACTATTCCGAACGTCTCGAACACGCGACGCAGACAATGACCTTTGTACTAAGGCATTAAACTGTATATAACAATGCAAAATGCTTCTTGTTTTTTTTTTTTTTTTGTTTGTTTGTTTTTTGTCATAAACCTGATGCATTTGTTTTGGCTAAAGCATTTATCCAAAGCAAATACATGAGTGAGCACACACATTCAATGATGTTTTAACTTTCATTCTGTTCTTACTGATTTTGTTTTATTGTTTTAATTTTCTTGTCTTCTTTTCTGGTTTTAATCCTCGTAAATATCGGACAGGAAATGTCCCTTCTTGTGTCGGGGTTGGCGATGCTGTTCGGAAAGAAAGGCACTGGAAAAGGCAAATGGAAATAAAGTCACAGATAAAACTTAAAAAAAAAGTCACAAATAGAAAAAATAGAAATCATCCATTTTCAAAGTATATAATGAGTAAATAAAAGTAACGTCAACACCTGCAAACCCGACATTTCCCGGTGTCAAACCCTTTGGCCTAAAGATACCAAGAAAACCTGAATTGGAAATTGTTGTCTATTTATCACTATTTATTCACTCTGCTGCATCTTCTTACAAACTTTTTTAAAAATACTTTTTTTTGGCAAACAGTAAACAGTGTAGACCCAGATCAGATTGCTTCACGAAGAGGAGCAAAATATGAAAAAATACGAATACCCCCTGTAAGCCCTACTTTTTATGCCCCCGCCTTTCGAAAAATGGTGGAAGGGCATATAGCATTGCCACTGTCCGTCAGTCCGTTCGTCCGTCCGAAACTTAAAAAGGCGAAGTTGGTTGGTTGATTTGTGGTTTAACGTCCCCGTCAACACTGTAAAGGTCATTTTGGATACGTTGCTTCCGATTTTGTGGGACTTTTACCCGACATTGAGATGAAATGGCATCTCCAGACCTGTCGCCCAATGAAACGAATAGGGTTTATTAGCATGGACGGTCCGCATCGCACCGCGCTTCCTGGACAGGCTTAGATCCTCTAAGCGGCTAACCAGTAGTAGTGTGCGGGCCGAATTCAGCTCTGCGTGGAAGCATCATGCATCCAATAGATTTCTTCAAGCCCCTATGGGCGGGGGCCGGCTTAAACGAAGTCAATAACTTATTTTGGGATGGATTTTGAAATTACTGTGTAGAATTGTTAATTATTATGAGACGATGTGTCACGTGCAAGACCCAGGTCAGTACCGCCAAGGTCAAGGACATACTTAGAGGTCAAAGTTCCAAAAAGGGTCCGAAACTTAAACGCAGTCAATAACTTTCTTATTCTGGATGGATTTTGAAATTACTTGGCAGAAATGTTGGGCATCATGAGACAATCTGTCTGACACAAAACCAAGGTCCTTACCGCCAATGTCAATGTCATACTTAGAGGTCAAATGTGGAAAAAAGGGTCCAAAACTTAAACACCGTCAATAACTTTCTATGGATTAATACGAACATAGGCATATTTTCACGCGGGGGCATCCGTGTCCTTTGGACGCATTTCTAGTCTCTTCATAAAATGGGGGTTAGAGGGGTGTTCATTGCTCGGACTTGTTAACATTATGAATGGTTGTGATTATCACCAACAATTCTAAGAAAAACAAGATAAAAACCATTTCTGTGACTTTTCTTCCATTATTTATTTCCTACCCAAACCTGTGACTTTTTTCCGTTACTTTTTTCTTGTGCCTTTCGCTCCTTTATTCCTTCCTGCTGCATAATAAACGTAGATTGTCGCTGCATATACATGAGCTGTGAAAAGCGGGATTTTCAAATTACAACATGACGGTTCATCATCATCGTCGTCCTCGTGGCCGTTATGGTCGTCGTCATCATCATAATGCTATATGACGACATTCCACAAAAACCAGTCTCACTTAAATCCATGTTTCAGATATATCAGGAACAGATTACCTCAGAACTATAACGCAGCCAGAATTGTTGCTCTTGTTCACACTTGATTTGTAAACTTTATCCAGTTCACGTACTGAACCCCTCATAAACCAACTTTATGTAGGCAAAGTGAGTTTTGCAATGCTATATATTTTTATTCATGCTGCTGTCACACATACATCCGAGTCAACACTATTTAGGTCATTTTGGAGACGTTGTTTCCGATTATGTGGAAATTTTTAACATCCCAAAGAAACCGCAGGGGTTTAAGGCTCGGTCAGATTCGCACCAATATGTCTGGGCAGGCTTTGACCTTCTACGCGGTTTACGAAAACTCGAATGTTCAGTCGGTTTCAGCTCTGAGCAGTCCAGTCTTAATCTATTTCTTCCAGCTTCAATGGGTGGGGTGAGGACACATGAGATACTATGTTTTGAGCAGAAATAAGAACGAAGTATGTTAACGTAGTGCGAATATCGCAGGCGACGATATTTTGACACAGACGTTTAAACTACGAGGGTAGGCTGAAAAGTTCTGAGCCTGACCAAGAAGCAGGCACCGAACAGCCATGAAATTTTGTATTCATTAAATCCAAACCTTTATTACTTGATCTGACTCAAATGAGTTCAAGTTTATCTGCAATAACGTAGAAATTCTAGACTTTGATACTAGCACGTTTTTGAGGAAATGGACAAAATCTGGCATCGTGGTGTCATCAAGTACCTCCATAAAATGGGTTAGCTCCTAAGGGCATTCATGCCGATATGGTTGCTACATTAGGGGATGATGCTCCTTCGTATGCAACCGTGAAAAGGTGGGCAGCAAATTTTAAGATGGCAAGGACAGCCTTGAAGATGATGACTGGTGTGGACGACCCACAACGGCAACAACTGAGGAAACCATCAGCCAAGTGCACAGGGCCGTGATGGATGGCAGGCGTTTAACTGTGAATCAGTTAGCTAACACTGTTGGCATCTCCCGTGAACGAGTAGAGAACATTCTACACAGTGAATTAGGAATGTCGAAGGTTTCCGCCAGATGGGTGCCACGGCTTTTGACGCCTGACCAAAAGTTGACCAGACTGAACCTGTCACAAGCCAACTTGGCTATTTTTGAAGCAGACCAAGATGGTTTTCTTGACCGTTTTGTCACTCAGGATGATTGTTGGGTTCATCACTTTGAGCCAGAGACCAAAAGACAATCCATGCAATGGAAGCACCCTGGCTCACCCCCTCCAAGGAAGGCAAAGGTCGTCTCCTCTGTAGGGAAGGTGATGGCATCAGTGTTCTTGGATGCCAAGGGCATAATATTCATAGATTACTTTCAAAAGGGCAGAACAATTAATGGGGAGTATTATGCAGATCTGCTAAAACAATTGCGAAAAGCAATTAAGGCTAAACGACCCGGAAAATTGACATAAGGGGTCTTGTTCCATCAGGACAATGCGCCTGCTCATAAATCGGTTGTCGCAATGGCTGCTGCGCATGCCTGTGGCTTCACACTTGTCGATCACCCTCCGTATTCACCTGATCTAGCTCCATCAGATTATTTCCTGTTTCCAAACATGAAAAAGCACTTGGCTTGGCAGCATTATCGGTCAGGCGAGGAGGTGATAGCTTCTGTGGAGGAGTTTTTCAGGGACCAAGATGAGACCTTCTATACCACTGGGATCCAAGGACTCCAGCATCGCTGGAGGAAGTGTGTGGACAGGAAGGGAGACTATGTTGAAAAATAAGGCACTTTCAGCATGGACAAACCATTGGATCTTGGTCAGGCTCAGAACTTTTCAGCCTACCTTCGTATCAAGTACCAAGTCCGTGTAATAACTTCTCTTGTAGACCCCACTTCATATGAAAACTAGGTCTCACACAGATGCATTTTTTCATTATTTAATTCGATAACACAAACGTATGTTAAAAAGAGGATATTACACGAGTGGTCATTTCATATGAAATTTATAAACGAGCCTTTGGCGAGTTTCATACATTTCATATAAAATGACCGCTCATGTAAGGTTCTTTTTATCATATGGACACTTTAAATTGGATTTCATCGCCCTTAAATTTGACAAAAAAATCCACGTAAATGCATGGCTGACATGGACGTCGTCCTGGCGTTACCGCTAAAGTGTTGTTTCACGTGTGGTCATACGATTTTTATTACACGACGTTATCCACTGCTTATCAACTTCGTCATAGGATAAAAAGAGGATTTTACATGAATGTTCATGTATTATTGAATTTATTAAATGAATTGAGAAAAGGGATAAAATGCGAGGCTTGCCGAGCATTTATCCCTTTTCCTCAACGAGTTTAAAGAATTCAGTAATACATGAGCACGAATGCACGCTTCTATTTATCATATGCCATTTAAAACGCATTTTACTCACGATTGTTTTACAAAGATATGGATATTCCGCTATAAGTAAACGCGACGTCGTTAAGGACGTCGTACATGCAACGTAACGGGGCTCATCTTACTAATTTGCATATTTACTCGTAATCCACTAGTGGATTACGGAATTTATTACATGGCGTTATTACACTCTTAGACGCGACGTCATATGATAAATACAGATCATTCATATCTATTCGAAATATAGAATTTATAAACCTCTGGGGGTAAACCAATCCGATAAAGAAACGAGTGCGAAGCACGAGTTTCTTTACCGGATTGTTTTACCTCCAGAGGTTTAAACATCCCATATTTAAAACAGGAAAAATGAATAATATGTCTTTTACATGCACTTCCATAGACTTTTAGGACAGTTTGGATCTTGAATTTTGGATCTGAATTCCCGTTCAATTGACTGTTTACAGCTCAGGTTAACGGTTCAATCAGCATAGTGGTACAGAAGCTGGGAGGGAAAAAAATGGATGGGCGCCATTATGAAAGCGCTTTATACAGTTTTGAACCAAAAAAGAAGAAACAAAGCCCCCGCCCATCGGGATTTGAAGAAATAGATTGGCTGCATGATGCTTCCACGCAGAGCTAAAACCAATCCGCCTAGGAGTACTGGTAAGCCGCTTTGAGGATCTAAGCCTGTCCGGGCAAAGTGCTGCGAGTGTCGGACCGTCCATGCTTGTAAACCCTATTAGTTTCATAGGGCGGCAGGGCTTGAGATGTCATTTCATCTCAATGTCGGGAAAAAGTCCCACAAAATTTGAAGCTACGTCTCATAAATGACCTTTTAAGTGTTGACGGAGACGTTAAACCTCCAACCAAACAAATAAAAAAGGGGTTTAGTAATACAACAAATTAATTGTGAGATCAAACAACCCATTCAATGACCATATCCCTGTTTTCTTTTTTTCAGCGTTGCATCCGACTCAAACGCCACGTATTATGAACGTATGTTGATATCGTTTCAGACGTCATTGCAATGACGCAATGAATAACGTCGACGGGACTGAAACTTTCCCGCGTTTGTATATACCGATTTCACCGCAAAAGCGGTATCTTGTATCTTTCATATAAAGTAGTTCCAGCTAAAGGGCTCAGAGGAAATATTTCTGCTTAGCAAAGTTAAGTCATCATGGTAGAAATCATAGTATAGGGCCAATCTCTCTGTTATGCATGTGATATACTGATTTATCATTATTTGGCGTTGCGTTTAAGAATGCAAGGTACCTAAAAGTTTCCAAGACTCTTTCTAGACTGTCTGTGTCCTACCTGGTCGCAAACTGCAACAACAGATTTTCATAAGGGTTTTCTTTATTAATTATGTTAACTAGTCCGTGAAATGAATACCCTCTAAACCCCACTTTATGTAGAGAAAACGGGGCTTTACAGGGGTATACACTATCTTGCTTATTTCTGCTCCAAGACATAGGTTGTGGGTATTCGTTACAATCGCCTCAATGAGGCGGGACTAACGAGCATCACAACCTGTGTTCTGAGTATAATTAAGGCGTAACTATACCACATGTAGTGACAAAGAGGCCTTTCTGATATTTAATCTTCATCAGTTCATCTGTGTGTCTCAGCCCCAAAGTTCTGAAACCGAAACGGATATTGGACAAGACCCGGCAAACACAGCACCCCCCACCCCCACCCTTTGAGCACACACCGACCAACGTACCTCATGAGACAGGTCAACTGGAGGCATCATGCAAGAGACGCCTACCCTAGGACATATAGGCGTCCCCCACCGAGCCAACATCAGCAAACATGGCCAACACTCCACGAAGTCCGGGGCATCAGGAAGGAGATGTCCAAAGTAGCGAGACTTGCAAAAAAAAAGATATAACAAAAAGTGGCAACCAAATCCGTTAAGATACATGTCTCACCTGACAAGTCTTACTTTTAGAAAAATTAGAATTTTATTCAGCAAAAAGAAATAAAAGTATAACAATAATATAGTTATTTAAATCAGTATTTGAGTTCTGACGTCAGCACCGCATTCAATCTCAGCACTAAGGAACTGATACAGAGCTGATGATACCATCGGGGACGAACCATCCACCAGCAGAGATACCGACCCGCTGGTTGCAATTAAGGCGTAATAAGAAACATATAACAAATAAAGTAGCCTTTTTAGAGGAATGAAAGAATGCACTAGCTCACACGTGTACATTATCGTAATGGATTGACTGCGCTTTCTTGAAGTCTTCAACTTCTGCAAAAAGGTTTGATCACATGATAATGAATACCTTGTTTGGTTTGGTTTGGAATGCATTCGAGGCTGCCAGTTTATCCAATGCTGAAGTTTTATTTTAGAAATAAAGGTAATGGTAGATTTGTAAACACTCGTACAGTAACACCAAACCAAATTGCATCTTTTTCCATAGTATGTGTTCAACAACCGATCAGTCTCATACGGAACCCTGGAAGGGACAAGCAATTTATTTAATATGTCGTGTGCACACGATATAACCTTGTTTGCACAACACAGATCTTGTGTGGACAACATAAAATATTGTGCACACAACTTATTATCTTGTTCGCACAAGATATTATCTTGTAATCACACGTTATTATCTTGTTCGCCTATTATCTTGTTTTCACAACATAGATCTTGTGTAAAAAACATAATATCTAGTGCGTTCAAGAAATTATCTTGTTCGCACAACTTAATATCTTGTGTGGACAACATACTATCGCACAAGATATTATCTTGTGCTCACAAGTTATTAAATTGTTCGCATATTATCTTGTTTGCACAACATAGATCTTGTGCAGACAACATAATATCTCGTGCGTACAAGATATTGTCTTGTTCGCACAACTTAGTTAGCACAATTTAATCAGGCGCATAAGATACTATGTTGTCCGCACAAGATCTATGTTGTGTAAACAAGATAATATACTGTGCGAACAAGATAGTATACTGTGCGCACATAATATTTAGTTGTGCGAATAACATATTATCTTGTGGGCACAAGATAATATCTTGTTCGCACAACTTAATATCGTGTTCGCTAAACATAAAAAAAGAAATACATGTCTCTTCCCAGGTTACGTAGTCTGAGGTACTAGTCCATACATACAATTGGAAACTTAAATGCAATAAAATTTGACAAAACAAAATGGAGGAAAATGAGCAATAAGTGTAAGACTTAAGTAGTTGCCCAATATTCGCATCAATATCTAGAAAAAAAATATATATATAGCTTGGATGACCTTGGCAAAATAGCCTCTAACCCTTATCCTGCGGAAAATGACAACCTCTACCTTGAAAACAGTGCATTATCCAAATCAGATGGCTTTCGAAGTTGCCATCTGATCAAGATCTCCAGGTACCCATACAACACATAGCAAAGCCTTTTCGGACTACATGAATGCACTGGCTGATCTGAGCTGCATACACTCAAAAACATTTTCACATAGCGCAGTCCGAAACGTTCCCGACAACACTATTTAGGTTATTTTGGAGGGGCTGCTTCCTATTTTGGGGGTCTTTTACCAGACATTGTGATGGAATTACATCTCAAGCCCTTCCACCCAGTGAAACCTACATGGTTTTTATTGATGGAACAGTCCGACTCACACAACTTTGCCTTAGACCTTCTAAGAGGTTTACCAGTACTCATGTGCGGTCGGGTTCAGCTCTGCGTGGAAGCATCATGCAGCCCAATCTATTTCTCGAAGCCCCGATGTGCGGGGACCAAGTCCGAATACGTAAAAAAGTGCGGTTTTCGTTAACTAGTATAAATGGCACAAAATATGAAACCAGTGACCCAGCAGACTGCCGTGTTCATTACTTAAAGATCCATGCAAGGCATTGTTGATCCGATTTTGAAAAGAGCAAAGTTTGTTTGTGCTGAGATTTTACGTCCCCGTCAACACTATATAGGTCATTTTGGAGACGTTGCTTCTGATTGTGAAGGACTTTTACCCGTCAATAGATAAAATGACATCTCGAGCCCTGCCACCAAATGCTACCAAAATGGTTTATATGTAAAGACGGTCCGACTCCCACCACTTTGTGGTTTACCAGTACGGTCTGTTTAAGCTCGACGTGGAAGCACCGTGCAGCCCAATCTATTTCTCCAAGCCTCGATGGGCGGGGACGTAAATTAGAGTAGAAATAGCAGTGGTAGTTGTAGGAGTAGCAGCAGCAGCAGCCCTACCACTCAAAGAAACCGCTGGGGTTTAAAGAGCGGTCTGACTCGCACCACTTTTTCTGGGCAGGCTTAGTCGTGAGCCGTTTCTCAGCAGTTTCAGCTCTGCGTGGAAGCAACGGCAGCCGAATCTAATAAAGAACATGGTGAATGATACATTGATTTTTATGAGTGCTGACGCAGATCAACATAGAAAACTCGCGTAAAATACATTATAAACCTAACTTTGTTACAGAATAAAGTAGGTCTCTTGCCAAGAACTCCCCCCCCCCCCCCCCCAAAAAAAAAACAAAAAAAAAACTGCACTTCGATATGATAACACCCTTATGAAACGTAAATCGGAGTTTACCCTTTACATAAGGAAGAGTAGAACATTTGTGGTGTTTTTGCCTTCTTTAAAGGAGAAGTGACGCTTTAAAGTTCCCATCGAATGAGGGTGACGGTTTTTAAATGCTATTCGCACCATCGTTTAATACACTGAAAAAATGCCTTAATAATAAATTGAAGGTAAGGCTAATTTTTTTTAATGATATCTTTGTCATATAATTTGGCCATTAAGTAAAGGAACTTAATTCCTTCCAAAATGTTTTGAATACCCAGGTGGGCTAAAATAGACGCTGTTTCATTCCTTCCTGGTATATCTGCTTCATCTCTCTAAACACCACATTACATATGGGAAACTGAGATTTATAGGGGTATTCACTATTTTGCTTATTTCGGCTCCAGGACATGGTTGTGGGTACTCGTTATAGCCGCCTCAATGAGGCGGTTCTAGCGAGCACGCACAACCCATGTTTTCGAGTTAAAATAAGAAAACAAGAGCTGTCACTGTAAGCGACCAATGCCCCCCGCGGGGACAATTTTTATGTCGGTTAAAGTTTTTGTGACGGACAGACAAACAGACAGACAGGGCAAAAACTATATTCCCCCGAGAATCTCAGTCGTGGGGGGGGGGGGGGGGGCAAAAATATCACAAATTTCCCTCAGAAATATTAACATTTTAGAGAAATGAAAGAGAGCTCTTCTATTTCACACAGATGTGTTATCGTTATGTCTTAACAATTAGCAATGTGCATTCCTACAATAATTACACTTTGAGCGGATATGAGTAAATCTGAATATCGTTTGTTTGTTTGATTTGAGGTTTAACGTCCCCGTCAACACTGTATAGGTCATTTTGAAGACGTTACTTCCAATTGTGTGAGATTTCACCCGACCGTACGTTGAGATGAAAGACATCTCAAGCCCTGTCGCCCAATGAAGCCAATAGGGTTTATACGCGCTTTGCCTGGGCAGGCTTAGATCCTCTAAGCGGTTTTCCAGTATCAATGTGCAGTCAGTTAACGCTCTGCGTGGAAGCATCATGCAGTCCATCTATTTCTTCAAGTCCGGATGGGCGGGGGTCGAAATTGAATATCGTGAAAAATAACCAAATAATGCATTTCAACCAATGAAAGTCATACAGACCCGGTACTCAATTATAAGCATGTTAGTTAAATGACCCTACTGTCCAGCGGAGGATCACTACTGGTGAGATTAGACCATAGATAATTTGACCAGCCAATGCTAGTGTTAGAAAAGCAGCATAAACTCCTTAGGTTGGAGACGATTTATGATCGGAGAAAAGCAATCGTTAAAAGCCTTTATTGAGTGTGCAAATTATATGGCCATTGAAATTGATAATGCTTAATTTTCATTGTAAACAATATCTCAGCAGTTATTGTGTACCCATAAGTTTGGAGTGGTCCATTGCCAATTATAGGGGTTTCAGGGTTTTTTTGTGTGTAGAAAGTTTAACAAAAATGTAAGTACGTTAAGCAAAGAGTGTAGACTGAGATCAGACGCCGTGTTGTGCGGCATCTGATTTGGTTCCACACTGTTTGCAAATGACCCAAAAAGGACCGCTAGTCATACATGCGTTAAAGTTTTATATTTCTTCCAAAATTTCTAGTTTAAGGAGAGTAGTTAAATTGTTGCGGAAAGTGTTCATTTGCTTTCCGAAAAGTTCATAAAAACTGAACAGTCATAGAGTGGTCAAGAATATTCTTACCACTTTTATACCAAGAATGTATATACGGGGGTGTGCATGTTTTTCAGTTTGCAGAAACATAAGGCGATTCTGACAATATCCGAACAGTTCTAAAGGTGATCTTAATGATTAAATTTTGCTACAGAATAGGACAGAATATATTTTATTTGGTACTGTAGGTCTCCGGACCATAATACAACATATACACACAAACCGACCACAGAGTTTCTTTGTTTATGGAAAAGTGACCTAAAATGAGTTGAAAATGAGATTCGCCTTAGTTAATTAAGTTCTTTTTTGTGGGAGTAGGGGTGCGTTACGGCCCTTCAAGATTATTTTAAATAATAATAAAAAATAAAAATAACAAAAATTTCACCACAGGCTATGTTCAGTCTGAGATAGTGGTTCTTGAGAAGTGGACTTGAACATTTGGGTTAGCGCAAATGTTGAGGGATTGTTCAACGGACGAACGAACGGACGGAAAACCGGTCTCCTTTGTCGCGCCCTGCCAATAGCAGGTGCTTGAGAAAAAAAAAAACGAAAGAAAAGTTTAAGTTCAATTTCATAGATTTGCACTGCCATCACGAACATGCCTATATAATTTTGACCCCCTTAACCAATTTTTGTATATATTAAAACTGAGGTTTACAGGGGTAAATATTCTTTTTCTAATTTCTTAGATTGTGGATACTCCTTAGAACTGCCTCGTCGATGCGGTTCTAACGAGTACCCACAATCTATGTTTTGAGACGAAATATCGGATTTTTTTTTATCTGAAAATGTTCATTTTTGGGTGGCTAAACTGTCAATATATTTGAATAGGCGCGTTTTCGTAATGCTAAGAAGCGTGACATAGTGCTCAGGCACATACAAAGTCTTACAGTGAGGAGAAGAAACTAATAAATAAAGTCTTTTACACATGCAACCTTGTACAGTGAAGACTGTACCATTGATGAGTGACGAATTAAGGTTTTTTTTTTTTTTTATTTTGTTTTTTGTTCATAATAAGTGCAATGCAGTTTGCTTAAAATTGTACATCTTTAAAATATATTGAAAATAAGAATATTTTTATATGAAATATAACAAGATGTGGCATTCCTCCGAATGCACCCTACTGCCTATACGTTATAAGTCAAAATAATAAATAAATAGAGGATATTTGATTTTTTCAGTGTAAGATCGAATTTTATTTCATCGAATGAACACCAAAACTGTTATTTTCACGAGTGGCGTAGCCACGAGTGAAAATAGCAGTTTTGGTGTTCATGAGTGAAATAAAACTCGATCTTGCACTGAAAAAATCAAATTTTCTGTTTCTTACATGCTTCAAAAGGTAATATTTAGCGTCTTTAATGGTGTCGTTCACATTCGGAGAAAATTATCTTTGTTCCTGTTCGTTTCGCGTCAATTTAGTGGTGTCCATCGTGTTTAGTGGGTATACTATTGGGTGTAAACTGAAAGTTTGCACCTGAGAAATGGCCTGGGATGGTATTATTATGAATGATTAATGAAATAATTGAGAGAGTAGTTTTCCAAAGAAGTTGCTGGCAAGTCTAACGTCGCGCAACAAAAGACGTGACGTCAGCGTCATAAATGACGTCAGTAACGTCCCCGTCCCACATGAACGGGCTATGCGTCAATTAGAACACATTTCAGTATTGTGCAGTTATCTGACAAAGATAAAATTGAAATTAGAGTTAGATTTGAAGAAAAAAGTAGTCCCAAACAGTGAAAAATAAAAAATCGTATTTTCACTGTTTGAAACAGTGAAAATATCGATTTATATTTCACTGATAAATCTCTATCATTCATTGAAAAGCATGTAAGAAATCCTTTTGCTTGCAGAACTGCGCGTACCCATGTTACAATGCGTGTCTGTAATTAATCATGGGCGTAGTGTTTATGCATCACAGTTGATTTTATTGCACAGGTACTCAGAATTGACCATTAGTTAATTTTATTGGTCAGCTAGTTCCGTGCAAAAGTCCCCCGCCCAGTATTTTTTTTCTAACTGACAGTTCCAAGGCGGTTCTTCTGTTTTTGTTTTGTTATTATTATGATTATATTGTTATTATTATCGTCTGGAGACCCCACGACCCTTGGTTTGTGAGGCCACTACACCACGGTGTCTTCTGAACACCCTAATCTGTAAACCCACAATTTATATGAAAAACGGGGTGTCCATATATCACCCCTTATTCTGTCTGATATTTAAGCCCCCGCCCATAGGGGCTTGAAGAAATATATGGGCTGCATGATGCTTCCACGCAGAGCTGAATCCGGCCCGCACACTAGTACTGGTAAACCGCTTGGAGGATCTAAGCCTGTCCAGGAACCGCGGTGCGAGGCGGACCGTCCATGCTAATAAACCCTATTGGTTTCATTGGGCGACAGGGCTTGAGATGTCATTTCATCTCAATGTCGGGTAAAAGTCCCACAAAATTGGAAGCAACGTCTGCAAAATGACCTTTACAGTGTTGACGGGACGTTACACCTCAAATTAAACTGTCTGATATTTAATTGTACGAATTTGAAGTGCTATACAGACTGAGGTATACACCCCGTATTTTATATCCTTTGTAAATCCACGAGTTTAGAGAAATTAACGAGCAAAAGTTGTTGGACTGTTATCTAGTCCATCAACAACAACAACGACAATAAAATATGACAAGATCGTGAGTTTACAGTTATGATCTGAATAGACCTATACATTATTCTAACATTAAAAATATCAACGGAAAATATTAGGGACGATTGTTTTTTTTTTTTTTTTTTTTTTTTTCATAATTAGTGGATTGCATTAAAGGTGAATGATAGCAAAACTGGAATAAAATTGGTCCTTTTATCATATTTAGCAACTGGTTCCATCAAACGGGTTGCAAGCTCAAAAAAGTCAAAGTCAGAAATAAAACTCTTCCCATTAAATTAAAAAATGAGGAATGCGTCATCGAATATATACATGTATTTACAAGATATGAGGTGTCGATATACAACCTAGTTAAGTGGTATTTTAACCGAAATATCAGGCGCATATATTGCATATATAAAGCCCCGCAATGTCATTTGTATATGGCATCCACCGTTTGACACAGCGATTTCTTTGCTATCTCCAAAAATAGTTACATTTCTAACGAAAATGTGTGATATTCTTCTTCTTATATTCCAAACATATGTTGTGGTTGCTCGTACGGCGATTATAACGAGTTTTTGTTTGTCTGATTTGAGGTTTAACGTCCCCGTCAACACTGTACACGTCATTTTTGAGACGTTCATCACTTGAACAAGTCCGTGATATAAAGACGCCCCCAACCCCACTTCATATAGAGAAAACGGGTGTTTACGGGGTTAAACATTATTTTCCTTATTTCTGCTCCAAGACAGGTTGTGGGTACTCGTTGGCTCGATGGGGCGGTTCTAACAAGCACCCAAAACCTATGTTTGGAGTATAAATAAGAAAAAATGTCACAAATTTTCATCAGAAAAATTGCCTTTTCGAGATTTGAAAAATGCAATATAGCACACGGATGTGTTATCGTTTTGTGGGACTTTTACCCGACATTGAGATGAAATTACATCTCAAGCCCTGTCGCACAATGAAACCAATAGGGTTAAAAACATGGACGGTCCGACTCGCACCGCTTTGCCTGGGCAGGCTTAGATCCTCTAGGCTGTTTACCAGTACTCATGTGCGGCCAGTTTCAGCTCTGCGTGGAAGCATCATGCAGCCCATCTATTTCTTCAAGCCCCGATGGGCGGGGGCAGGATTAAAACGAGTATCCACAACTTATGATAAAGAAACATAATGTATATACCTATAAACCCCTTAATTTTCACTACAGAATGAGATATAAAGGGGTGTCCATTACACGGTCCTGTTATCATGCTGAGCTTTTGGTTCATAAAAACTACAATTTCTACATTTTCTATGTATTTCCTTTAATTCTGTACACAAGACCTACGTCGGTGAACATACAGCTACTACAGACTGCTACAACTTATACACTTATACAAAATATATACTGATTCTTTTTTTTTTTTTTTTTCATTATTATTATTGGTTCAAAATTTGCCAAAAAACAAAGCCATTTGGTCCCCCATTTATCACTTTATCAGTGGCGTTATTTTCTTTGTTTTTGTTTGATTGTTTAATATTATTATTGTTTTTGTTTTACGGCCCTTTCAAGATAATTTAATTTACATCGAGCCGATCGTTACTCAGAGGTGGGCGAAAAACCGAGTTCCAGGAGAAAAAACTCCACATTACCTTCGGTTGCAGAACTTGGCGTCTAACATGTGACCCGAGCCAGGCTCGAACCACAGCGGTGAGAGTCCTAATGATTAAGAGTCATTATCCACTGTGACGTTATGACAGATGTCGGCCCCCGCCCATAGGGGCTTGAAGAAATATATGGGCTGCATGATGCTTCCACGCAGAGCTGAATCGATCCGGCCCGCACACTAGTACTGGTAAACCGCTTAGAGGATCTAAGCCTGCCAAGGAACCGCGGTGCAAGGCGGGACCGTCCATGCTAATAAACCCTATTGGTTTCATTGGGCGACAGGGCTTGAGATGTCATTTCATCTCAATGTCGGGTAAAAGTCCCACACAATTGGAAGCAACGTCTCCAAAATGACCTTTACAGTGTTGACGGGAACATTAAACCGCAAATCAAACAAACGTTATGACAGATGTGTGCCTTGCGTTGAGGTTTACAAGTACATTGGGTAGTTTCATTATATTTTCGTAAGTATGTCATTTATGTAATAAATAACGCATACAAATTATTGTATATAGAAATTAAAATCGACATGACAATCTATATCCACCAAACTGATGGTGCAAAAGAACTTGCATTTACATCTTTGAATACGCCTTCGCCTTAAACCACAAAGGTGGGGCGTACAAACCGCCACTAAAGATAAAAAAATTCGGTGGCTCTTACATGATGAAAAAATAAAAATAAATAATACACAACAAACTCAGTGAGTAAAATTTAACAAGTATATGGGTGCTCGTTTGAAATATCCATATCCTAATCAGGAAAATAAGGTTTTCCTACGTAACCCTCTTTGTATTTAAAGTGGAGTTTACAACGGGCCTCCATGGCCTATTTGTTAAGAGCGCTGACTCTTAATCATGAAGTCTCTCACCGCTGTGGTTCGAGCCTACTCGGGTGGAAATGCGAAGTTCCGCAACGGAAGGTCAGGTGGTGTTTCTCCGGGTACTACCGTTTTCACCCACTTCTGATTAACAATCAGCTCGAAATAAGTGAAACTATCTTGAACGGGCCGTAAAACCAACGCAAAAAGTGGGGATTACAAGACCGTTCATAACAAGCGATTCTAACGAATAATAACCATTATACAGGGAATAGCGTGGCTTACAAAGATCTACAGTGTTGACTGTGCTTCTGCTCCGAGTCACAGACTGTGGGTAAACCAAGTAAACCTCACTTTCAACAGAAAAGATTGTGTTTACCAGATATTTCCACATTTCTGCTCAAAATAGTAACTGTGGCTGTCAGTTAATTAAACTAAGACACTAATCACAATTTTTCGCTAGATCTGGGACCAAGTAAATGTAAATTAGGTCCGTGGCTAGAAGTGTGTCTTTTTCAGAGCCTTAAAAGGGTAACAGTGTCTGAAATTAATGATATGCTCGTAACCCTCAGAAACATTAAAACGTCACGACTTTTCGCCTGAAAAATGACATTCATCCCAAACAAGCCTATATAATGTTGGGCCCCTTAAACCCCACTTTTATGTAGTGTACATTATTTTTCTTATTTGCGCTCAAAACATAGAATATTGGTACTCATAGGAACCGCCTTGGCACGGCAGTTCTAAAGAGTACCCACAATGTCTGTTTTATCACAAATGTGAAAAATATCAGAATTTTGTGTTTGGCAATTTTAAGATTTGGTATTAAAATCTCAATATATTTGAAGGCCCCCGCCCATCGGGGCTTGAAGAAATAGAAAGGTGCCATGATGCTTCCACGCAGAGCTGAAACCGACCGCACACGAGTACTGGTAAACCGCTTTGACGATCTAAGCCTGCCCAGGCAAAGCGGTGTGAGTCGGTCTGTCCATGCTTATAAACCCTACTGGTTTCATTGGGCGACAGGACTTGAGATATCATTTCTTCTCAATGTCGGATAAATGGCGCACAAAATTGGAAGCAACGTCTCCAAAATGACCTATACTGTGTTGACGGGGACGTTAAACCTCAAATCAAACAAACAACCAACAATATATTTGAATAGGCGTGTTTTGAAGACAAAAACTTTCATGTGTGTGTGTGTGAATTCGGGTTTAACGTCGCTTTCAACAATTTTTCAGTCATATCACGACGGTGTCTGGTTGCGACAGGGAGCTCAATGCTCACTTTTATAGTGCTGCCTCACTGAAGTATCATGTCCCAGACACATTACATGATACCACACCCAGTCACATTATCCTGACACTGGGTCGACCAGTCCTAGCTCAACCCCGTAAATCTGAGTGCCAAGCGAGGACCAGCTAGTACCATTTTTAACGAATTTGGTATGTCGCGGCCCGGGATCGAACCCGACCAAAACTTTCATCATGTTTACAAGTCCATATAATGAGCATTCTTGAAAGCCCACCTTCTATAGGGAAATGTCTGTTTTAATGAGTACAATGGTTTCCGTCTTAATATATAGTGCGTGGGTAAGCATTAGAACCGCCTCAACGAGGTGGTACATGTACATGAACAAAGGCACACCTAAAGTCTATATCTAGAAAAGAAAAAAAAAAAAAAAAAAAAAAAAAGAAAATGAAACAAATTATTTGAAGAGATATGAAATACAATATTACAGTAGTGGTTTGCATCTGTAAATTTGCTTCTATTCAGATTTTATTAGACATCTGATATTTGTCGGTTATGTGGTTTTCACGCAGCGATAACGTCTCCCAAATGGCAATTAAGCCACGTTTACCGTAATCTGACCCCCTTCCAACCTTCAAATGTGTTACATGTATAAATAGTAATGATCTGAGCTTTGTCCAATATACCGCAAAATTCGAGAAGTACATGTATGTTTGTGAGACAACAAAAACTATTTATGATAGACTGCATCGTAATTCTACGGTTATTTTTCTTCAGTCTGTTTGATTTGTTTTGTTTGATTAGAGGTTTAACGTCTCGGTCAACACTATAAAGGTCATTTTGGAGACGTTGCTCCCCATTTTGTGGGATTTTTACCTGACATTGAGATGAAATGACATCTCAAGCCCTGCCGCCAAATGAAACCAATGAATAAGCATGGACGGGCCGATTCGCACCGCTTTGCCTGGGTAGGCTTAGATCCTCTAAGCGGTTTACCACAACTCGTGTGCGGGTCGGTTTAAGCTCTAGGTTGAAGCATCATGCAGCCCATATACTTGTTCGCGCCCCTATGGGCGGGGCCGATTCTTCAATCCAGATTTTCGACGTTTATAAGCATTAGGCTTAAACATTGAGTGCACAACGTGCTTCTTCTTCTTCTTCTTCTTCTTCTTCTTCTTCACCCGCTTTTGAAGTCAAATTACTAAACGCACTGGATGGTCGATTGTCCCTGCGTTTAGGCTGGAAAAGGGATCCTAAGCTTGAACCCAATTCGCTGAACCCTTAATTCGATCAGAGGAGATTCTGATGAACCGCCGTATTCGATTGCGACTGATCCCAGCTTTTGTGAGAATAGTTCCCACCCTGGTCTTACAGTGTTTCTAGCTTAAGATTTTAGAGAATTTAATTTTATGTAATGCTTGTTGGTGCCTGATGCTCTGTCTCTGGTCGGGCCCATCGGAGTCTAAATGTAGTTTTTCTTTTGCTCCAGCATTTCAGTTTCTTCTTGCTGTTGAGTACCCAACGTTGTTTCATCTCTGTGGTTGTTCTCGGAGATGTTGCACTGATGCGTTAGGTGGCATTCATGCGGATTGTTAAATCGCATTGGGGCGCGTAAAATCGATTTAAGGCCCCGCGGTGCGTCTGTTTTGTTCTTATACTTCATCGGCATGTGTATGTCGCTGGTGTCGTTTTGGTTTTGGATAGCTGATTGCCCTTGTTCACAGCCGGCCAACCGGAGTTCGTCCGTTGGTTAATATTTCAGTTGATCTGTGCTGTATTTGACTAATGCTGTGGTCACAAAGATCGGCCGGTATCCGGGGATAGGGGGTAATCGTGAGTACACCGCTGGTTTTGGCATTTTTTTTCTGACATCGGACAACACCGGTCAAAAAATTCGTCACACATCATTTACATAAATGGCACCGTCCGGAGGCCGTGCTGAGGCCGTCCGAAAACCGCCTCGTAATCGTACGGCATCTGTTTCCAAAGAGAAATCTTTTGGGGGCCGGCGAGGCAGTGAATACCGACCGAACATCTAATACTAATCGGCAGATTATCCTATGATGTCGGAGTGATAACCGGCCTATTCACCGGACATCGTACGGGTTACTTTCCAATGTGTAAACAGACAGCGGCCGGATATCGGCCCATGTCCGGTCCCACAAATTTCTCCTCTGAGGCTACATACACCGGCCGATTACCCCTCGATTCCCGACCGGATATCGGACGATACTTAAACGATGTGTGAAGGATATGTGGCCAATTATGAAAATGTACGGGACACCGGAGAAATTTTAACTTCGAGTTAAAACTTTTCGGGCACCTCTCCGATGCTGCCTGAGAGCCCCGCCACCGGCCGGTCATGTCTGGAGTCCGGCCAGGGACCAGGCCAAAATGGCTAAAATCAATCCGGGTGTACATCCTAAGCTTAATCGGAAGGGATTGTGACCAAAGCATAAACCATGACAGAAGTAAGGGCGAGGATTGCGGCATTTAAGCCCCGCAGTGGCATTCTGTTAACTGACCGTTCCCATGCGGTTCTTCTGTCGTGGTTTACTTTGTTATGGTTTGTCTTTTGAGTGTGTGTTTTGCATGCATTTTTTTTTTTGTAAGCCAATTGGCTATTTTATGGGAAAGTGACTGTCCTTTTGGCTTTCCGCTATTGGTGTTTCCATTAGGGTCTAGTTATTTCAGGTTTTTTTTTATTTTTCAAGGGATCTGTGGGTTAATTGCATCGATTCCTGATCACTGCCTTCACTTCTATTTAATAGAAGCCTCCGTGGTGCAGTGGTTATGCTACTCGCCTTGTAAACCAGGGATCGCAGGATCCATCCCGGGCTTCTCCAGACTTTCGAATGAGTGTTTAAAACCGAGGTCCCGTCTCCGTATGACCTTAGCTGTTGGTGGGACGTAAAACTCAAACACTCACTCACTTCTATTTATTAATGATTGTTTTGATTGCAGTTAGTACAGTCCTGGTATTTCATTTTGGAATGGTCTAAAAATTAAAATTCAGTTTTTGAAATAGATGACGGTATATCTATGGTTGTTTGAAATCGATGACAATATTCCTACACAGTATATACAATCTTCCGTTTTAAATTATCCGTTTTGATTCCAGTCCATGTTTTATCTTGCCTCTCGGAACAGCAAGAAAGGTATTCCCTACGGGCTTTCGTGGCCTAGTGGATAAGAGCGCTGACTCTTAGTCATTAGGTCTCTCACCGCCGTAGGTTCGAGCCTCGCTCGGGCAACGTGTGAGACGCCAAGTTCTGCAACGGAAGGTCAGGTTGTTTTTCTCCGGGTACTCCGGTTTTCGCCCACCTCAGATTAACGATCGGCTCGATATGAGTGAATTAATCTTGAAAGGGCCGTAAAACCCAAACCAAAAAAAAAAAAAAAAAGTAATCCCTTACAACCCTGAAACCCGGTACAGATACTTATGCAAACAGTATAAATCCTGACGTGATGGCTCTGAGCAATCTAATCGGGATATATATTGCGTACCATAAAACGGGCGTACCCATCCAACTTCATTGATGGAAGAGTGCACTCGTGAATCTCACGGGTGGGCGGATTTGAGGGTAAAGAAATCAAAGCATTGGCAGCACTGTTTGACCGATTGACTCAGAGCGCTGGTTGTGTAAAATGGCCGTGGACTTGGACTTTTTCGATATACCCTTCGGTTCTTGTTCCTAATGCAGACAGTGTAGACCCTGATCAGACGCCACATTATGTGACGTCTGATCTGGTCTACACTGTTTGCCAAACCAAACACATGATTCCAGTCCAAATTTTACAGATAACTCTCTTACATGTACGCAGCCATCTGACGTCATAGTGGAACACATAACAGGGCTTGTTTTAGGTCGATTGGATTGTCAATCGACCCTAAGTTGCTAAGCCGAAAAGCTTTTCCGTGCTAAAGTACACGTGGCTATCACAGTCTTGTCGGAATAACTATTTTATCGAAAATATTCGCAGTGAGATCAGAGTGTTGCGTAAGATAGTTATATTGGAATCAAAGGTTTGGCTTGGCAACAAAAGTAGACCAAGACCAGACGCCACAGAACGCGGCATTTGATCAAGATATACACTAATTGCTTAAAGCAACACATTTTTAAGGTTAAAATAAACATTGACCCAAAATTATTATAAGCATAGACCAAGTTACTATTACTGATTTGAAAGAAATCCAATTAACCTATTTATAGACTAAGGTATTACTAATTAAATGCATAAGAACACAGAACACATGTTTTTGTTTTTTTTTTCTTTTCATTGTTTAACTGCAGTTCTGTTCCGAAGTTAGCAGACATATGTGCGAGCTTTTACGTCTCTTACCAGACTGAAATATCATGCGGGTAGAAGTTGTATGGATACTAATGCCTAGAAGGGACATGCGATGTGCGAACAAGATAATATCTTCTACGCAAAACTTAATATCTCGAGCGCACAAGATCTTGTACGGAAAGCATTATATTTTGTGAACACAACTTATTAGCTTGTTTGTGCAAGATATCTTTAATCATGGTCTTTGGTTCCTTGGGGCTTTTTAAACAATAAACATTGAAAATCAGTGTTTTCTCGGGGTTTAAGTATGGATTTCTTCGTTCATACGCATTATAGGGTTGAAATATCGCTTTATGGTCGAATATCAAAATTGCAATGTGTCCGAATCATTTTGTCCCCTAAAGGGTTTCCTGGGAGGTTCTTCTGTCGTGGTTTATTAAAGTCAGTATAGTTCGTTTTTGAATAAAAAAAAAATTCCTGGTTGATAGTTATATCCCGATTGTGTGCCGCGGTTGATATTCGTATGTGCTAACATTTTTCACCATCACCTTCTCATACGCGATCTTCGTAAAATATATTATAAAACAGATATTAATCTACGTATAAAAAGGGAGAAGGCAGTCAACTCTTATTTTTCTTTTTACTAAAAATATGTGTTTTGAATTGATACGGGATGACTAAAATCAACCCTTACATAACGCTGCATGTGAATATAAAATGTGAGGTGAGAAGAATTGGATATTTTAGTTAAAGTCTTAAAACAGTGAACTACTTTTGCTTTATATCATCCTGAAACGGTGGATCTACAATTTATATAAGATACGGGGTGTTTCAATTTCACCATTTTTATACCCCAATCACAAAGTGGGGAGGGGCATATAGGTTTGCCCTTGTCCGTATTATATACGTCATACGTACGTACGTACGTCGGTACGTCACATTTTGTAGTAATATTCCTGCCTCCGCAACTCCTCCTACAGTATTTGATGCAGGGCATTGAAACTTGCAACACTTTTAAGACACATTGGACATGTGCATTAAGGAAACAGGATCCCGATCCAGCCCCTTATTTTAGAATTATGTTCCCTTGAAAAACTTAATCATTTTGTAGACTGGGAGGTTAAATAGTAAAGTTCGTGTCTCCGCAACTCCTCCTACAGTATTTGATGCAGTGCATTGGAACTTGCAACACAGTTCAGACATGCATTGAACATGTGCATTAAAGAAACAGGATTCTAATCCCCGCATAGTTGCTGAATTATGTCCCCTAGAACGACAATTATTTTGGCCATATCAGGATGTTAAATATATTGTGCTGTTCGTGTCCCCACGACTCCACCTACAGTATTTGATGCAGGACACTGAAACTTGTAACACAGTTCAGACATGCAATGAACATGTGCATAAAGGAAAGCCTGGGAAGGCTTTGTTCTTCTAAGTCATGTGATGTGTGCGGTTTATGTCCAAAAAGATCTAAGGTCATACGGAGACTGGACCTCGGTTTAAAGTCTCGTAAAATGTTAATGCAAATTTAGATTGGACGACATGGCATGTTTGTTTCTTTTTGGATATCAATAGCCTAGACAACACTATCCAGGATCCGAGGTTATAATTTTTTTTATCTCACCTAAGCATGAAATCGGTCCTGCTCACAATTTTAAACAAATTTTAAAATGCCAACAATGTTGGCATTTTAAAATTTGTGAGCAGGACACATGTCATTCTCTGCTATCTGAGAAAGGAAAATCGCTCAACTTCTTAGTATTTTAATTTTTATGAGCACCACAAGTTTCATGCTCAGCTGAGTTGAGCATAAAAAAGTTTTATAACCTGGGGGCCACTAGCACTAGTTAGGTCTTTTTGAGACGCTCTTCCAATTTCGTAGGACTCACCGGATATTGGGATGAAATGACTTCTCGAGCCCTGCTGCCCAAACAGACTGTTCACATGCAACGTCACAACTTATTTTCTCTGAGAAATAGTAATAAAAAGAAATAAAATAAAATATATTTGAAACTGACGCCGGCAAACGTCCTGATTGGCAGTTAAAGGGGATAAACCAACATTTGAAACCTCATATTTCTTTCCCGTAAATTCGTACAGTAAAGGACAGATGAATTGGCATGCCATTTGAAATTATACCCTTTAATATTAGAGAGGAAGACAGCATTTGAAAAATCTTGCCCGCCCGCTAAGGTGTAGTCACCCACATCCTATGTTTGAGACCAAAAATAAGGAAAATAAGGTATTGGTATTCCCATGCAAACTCTCCTTGTACTTAAAGTGGGGTTAACAACGGGCCCCATAGTCTTTGGGGTAAAAGCGATAACTCCTAATGTCGGAGTCTCATAACTCTGCGGTTCGAGCCTAACTCGGGTCACGTGAAATGTCAACGGAAGGTCAGGTGGTGTTTCTACGGGTACTCCGGTTTTTGCCCACTTCTGATAAACGATGGCTTCGCAATAAATGAAATATATTGAAAGGGCCATAAAACCAAATCAAACACAAGTGGGATTTATAAGGTCGTTCCCAACTGAGGCGATTCTTACGCGTACCTACAACCATTATATATAGGGAATATCGGGGTTTACGAAGATCTACAGTATTGCTCGTATTTCTGTCGATAAACCCCATCATGTAGATAAAGTTGGATTTACCAGGGCTTTATAAAGGTCTCAAAGGGCAGCAGTGTCTCAAATGGATGAATTATTCGTTACCCTAGACAAATGTGAAAAATATCAGAAAATTTGTATCTGAAAATTTTTATTTTGCGTGGAAAAATATTTGGACAAGCCTGCTTTCGTTATGGTAGAAAAAAATGAAGCTTTACTTTCCTGAAGAAGCCCAAAGCTCTCATCGTCTTTACAAGCCCATACGATGAACTATCTTATAAACACCATTTTATATAGGTAATTTCGATAAAATGGGTACCAATAGTATCCGTTTCGTTCTAAAAATATTGAGCGTGGGTAGTTGTTAGAACCGCTTCATTGAGGCAAACGTCTATATCCAGAAAAGAAAAATAAAACTAAAGCGATTCGTTTGAAGAGATATGAAATGCAACATCATAGCTACGAATGTCGTTATGGATTGCATTGGTATCCAGAACAGATTTCCTTTATACGGATGTGCGATAGAGATTAATGGATTAGTTGTCTTATACTTAGGTTCTTTTCTGATATCGGTCGGTAGTGCAGTTCTCAGCTACATGTAATGATCAGGTGCAGCGATAACGTCTCCCAAATGGCAATTATCCCATCAGTTACCTACAAATAAGTTACAATGACATGGTCTGAGATTACCATGAAATCCGAGAAGTGCAAAAAAATGCTGTGTTTTCTTCTTCTTTTTCTTTTTTTTTTTTCTTCTTCTTCTTCTTCTTCTTCTTCTTCTGCTTAGAAGCCTCCGTGGTGCAGTGGTTACGCTACTCGCCCTGTAAACCAGGGATCGCAGGATCGATCCCGGGCTTCTCCAGACTTTCGGATGAGTCTTTAAACCGAGGTCCCGTCTCCGTATGACCTTAGCTGTTGGTGGGACGTAAAACTAAAACTCACTCACTCACACTCTTCTTCTTCTTCATTTGAAGTCAAATTACTTAACGCACTGGTTGGTCGATTGTCCCCGAGTTTAGCAAGAGCTTGAACCCATTTCGTTGAACCCTTCTAAAGCTTTACTTTATGCGAACATATTAGAACCTGATCAGCCGCCGCATTCGACTGATCCCGAGCAATTATTCCCAGTCGTTCAGTGTTTCTAGCTTAGACATTCTCGCAGAGAGAGAGAGAGAGAGAGAGAGAGAGAGAGAGAGAGAGAGAGAGAGAACGTAAACGAGTGCGTATAAATGGCCTTGTTTATCCCACTGTATACTGAGTATTGTGAGTACACAATGAGATGGTTCCAACTTGGCGAGCACCCACAATATATGCTAGGAACATAAATAAGTATTATCCCACTGTATACTGAGTACAAGAGGATATATTTTCTATTTCTACCAATTGTTAATTGTGAGTACTCAGTAAGGCGGCTCATACAAGCAGGTCCAGCACCTACAACTTTTGTTAGAGTAAAAGGAAAGTATCTCAATATTTCACCAGAAAAACGTTTTTGAGCTATGCAGGATTTGTTATCGTTACAAGAGAGAGAGAGAGAGAGAGAGAGAGAGAGAGAGAGAGAGAGAGAGAAAGAGAGCATGGGAGAAAACCTGTCCGTGTAGTAAGTACCTCTCTAAACACCCCTTCATATAGAGAAAACTGGGGTATACAAGGATATGCATCATTATGACGATTATAACGAGCATATAATCTATGTTTGGAGAAAAAAAAATCAGAAAAGTCACCATTTTCGAGTGATTAAAGAATGCACTACGTCGCACGGATGTATTATCGTAAGAGAGAGAGAGAGAGAGAGAGAGAGAGAGAGAGAGAGAGAGAGAGAGAGAGAGAGAGAGAGAGAGAGAGAGAGAGAGTTTGCTTTATATCCCTTAGTTATGTGTTAGGAATGTCAATACTAGAACTAGAAGCATCAGCTAAAATGAAAGATGGAATTTACAAGTGAAAATGTTATTTCCCTTCTTTGTTCCAAGCGATGATCTCAACCGTGAGGCGTCACTTTTGCAGATACTAAGAGCAAAATTACAGAAATGTAACAATTATGTTCAAATTTTGACAAGTTTTAAATCCCCATCAGTTCACCCGACAGTTCTGCGAGTGCTTTGATTATGCGGGGAATGTGCTCTCCCACCTAAGGTAGGTTGCATTACGCTAATAGTTCGGTCTTCGAGACCGCTTATAGATATATGGGTCTGATAAAAGTGTATATATGTGGGTCTGGTATAAGTGTACATGTTTTGATTTGTTTGTTTGTTGATTTGAGGTAAAACGTCCCCGTCAACACCGTAAAGGTCATTTTGGAGACATTGCTTCCAATTTAGTGGGACTTTTACCGACATTGAAATGAAATGACATTTCAAGCCCTGTCGCCCAATGAAACCAATAGGGTTTATAAGCATGGACGGTCCGGCTCGTACGCAACGCTTTGCCCGGGCAGGCTTAGACCCCAAGCGGCGGTTCACCAGTACTCGTGCGCGGGTCGGAATCAGCTCTGCGTGGAAGCATCATGCAGCCCATATATTTCTTCAAGCTCCGAGGGGCGCGAGGAGGGGGGGGGGGGGGTGGGGGGCAAGTGTACATTTCAATTTACAATTTAAACTAAGTACAAAGCGAATGTGGATGACATGTCACGCCGACGGCCCATCATGCAGACACGCCTATAAAATTTTGATCCCCTTAAACCCCACTTTTATATACTCAAACTGAGTTTACAGTGGTATACATTATTTTACACGGCCCCCGCCCATCGGGGCTTGAAGAGATAGATGGGCTGCACGATGCTTCCACGCAGAGCTGAAACTGACCCGCACATGAGTACTGGCAAACCGCTTAGAGGATCTAAGCCTGCCCAGGTAAAGTGGTGCGAGTCGGACCGTCCATGCTTATAAACCCTATTGGTTTCATTGGGCGACAGGGCTTGAGACGTCATTTCATCTCAATGTCGGGTAAAAGTCCCACAAAATTGGAAGCAACGTCTCCAAAATGACCTATACAGTGTTGACAGGGACGTTAAACCACAAATCAAACAAAACAAACATTATTTTACACATTGTGAGGAATCGCAGGATTTTATCTGAAACAAAATGGTGGTTAAATTTTGCCAATGTATTTAAATATTAGGCGTGTGTTCGTTGTGTATATTTTTATAATTCCCCTTAATAGTTAGTAAAGTTCGAGTGAGCCTGCACATAAATTTAACATTTCGATTAAAAACAAAAAAAAAAAAAACAAAAAAAAAACGTTTACTTCGTTATTTTTATCTGAAGCCTTGCTTTTACGGTCCTTTCAAGACTATTTCACTTTTTCTACCCGAATCTTCATCAAAGGTGGGCGAAAACCGAATGCCTGGAGAAAAACAACCTTAACTTCCGATACAGAACTTGCCCCCCCCCCCCCCCCCCCCCCCCCTCAACTGCCCCTGTCATGGACTACAATGGTACCGTTCATACCTGTACAACCACCATTGTTAGATTATTCAGACGATTCATTATGTATTTCCTTATTTCAAATGTGTATCCTCGTTAGAACCGCCTCAGTTAGTACCCACAACCTACGCTTCAGAGCACAGACAAGGAAACTCACAGGCCATATAAAGATTTAAGTGGTTTTAGAATTGAAGAAAGAAAATAATCAGATATGAAATCGAAATAAACGCAGGGTAAATGTAATTATTTTGAGTAAAATTTAACCCATTTGTACCAGAAACCCCAAAACGGTTATCCTGGCAAACAGTGCAGGCCCAGATCAGACATCACAGAACGCGGCGTCTGATCAGGGCCTCCGCAGTTTGCTTAAAGTTCAGTCATTTTCAAAATATTTTTTGAAGAAAACACAACCTGTCACCCCTAAATTTTGAAATGGACTCCTGCTATATATAAGGAGGAAGATTCCATTGGGTACTAAAAGTGGCTAAAGCAAATAATAATTATGATCGATGTAACGGTCTATTTCCCTGTTCTTGTTTTCATTTTTCGGAGACACTGTAATATTTTGAGGTAGGATGACAAGTTCTGCAACGGATTGGCAAGTATTTTTTTCTCCAAATACTCCGGTTTGCGGCCAACTCCAATTAATGATCAGCTCAAACAAGTCAAATAGTATAAAAATGCCGAAAATCCAAAACCACCACAAAAGTTGTAAACGCACTGCATAATTACGTTTCGAAGGAGAACATTTTCCAAACTGTTATCGTGGCCGTCAGAACAAGAAATCGATACCACCCACAGCTAAATGAGTTTTGTTGTCGGGTGTTATATATACTACAGGTACGTTTACGAGGTGATATATAATCTTATCTTGAAGTTAAATACGCTCTTGTGCTAACCGACACAAGGGAGACTACCGTGAAACCCCATATATATATAATCGCTACAAAACCGTGTTGCTAGCCAACAACCTAGGGAAAGTAAACTCGATGCCCTGAATCCACTGCAGGGCATGAGAAAATGCGGGGTGGTATGAACCCCGCAATTTTTTCACACCCCACAAAAAAGGTTTTATATAGAAAAACACCCCGTATCTGGCAACTTTCTTAGTATATATATATATATATATATATATATATATATATATATATATATATATATATATATATATATATATATATATATATATATATATATATATATACTACTCAAAGTTTGATAGATGAAGAAACGGTAGACGCAGTGCATAAATGCGAACACCACCTGCATCGCTTAGCATTGTACTTAGAAATACAAGGATACATTCCACTACTTTTGAAAGGATTGGGATATTTTCTAAGAATGGGCGATTTGATAGGAGATAATCTAACTCTTATATTATTTTTAAATAAATTGGTACTGCCTGCTCCACGGAAATTAACGGAAGCGGCAGATAACCGATTAATAGTTCTGACCAATACCGACAGCAACATAGCTCTAAAGTTATTTACAGAAGAAGCAGAAAGTAACCTAAGGGGAGAGATTGTAAGTTTAAATTTATTTGTGATACTCGTGTGTGTGTAAAGGGGCGATACCGTCAAAACTAAAGCGATAGTTATACCGGTCCTTAAGTTAAACAGTAAACGGAAGACCTGAAGGTAATTCCTTCGAATAGAAGGTGGGTATAACTAAAGGCCTCAAACAGCTATGCCTACAAAAGTCCATAGATATCAAACAATCAATTGTTATACAACGAGGTACGAACAACGGTCTAATAAAGACCTTCAACGGGTATCTAAAGGATGTCAAATTAAGGAACGGTGATAAATTGTTTGTCTGATTTGAAGTTTAACGTCCCCATCAACACTGTAAAGGTCATTTTGAAGACGTTGCTTCCAATTTTGTGGGACTTTAACCCGATATTGAGATGAAATGACATCTCAAGCCATGCTGTCCAATGAAACAAATAGGGTTTATAAGCATTGACTGGCCAACTCACACCGCATTGCCTGGGCAAACTAAGATCCTCTAAGCGGTTTACCAGTACCCGTGTGAGGGTCGGTTTCAGCAGGAACGGTGATAAACCTTGAAAGATGTATCAAGACAGATCGTGCAGCCCACACCAAAACTTTGATACATACTACTTTTTGGAGATGGACACAGCCCATTTTGGTATTCCATACATCTTGATAGAACAACCTTTTTCATGGCAAGTACTTTGGCCAAAGAAAATGCCGGTCATGGCGTCATGACTCAAGTTGAAAATGTGATAAGTGGATGCATGTATCAGTCATTCTGACTTTTCAAAGAAAGAAGGATGGCGCGAAGTACAACAATGTTAGCCCTTCCATGCTCCTGAAGAAGTCATCTGATCATGATCTACACTGTTTGCCATTTAGCTTGTGAATTGAATGAATACATTATGGCAAATAATTTGGTTGGTAAATAATCAGAATCGGCTGTGGTAAATTAATTTATTCAGCAGGACAAATATTGATAACAATCATGCCATCTGCATCAGGGGTCTGCACTACGGCAGGATAATATGGGCCCCGTCAAGCGATTTTGGTACTTATCGCCTATGCGAGCAGCGAAGGTTCAGGCGAGCCTGCGCATCCGCGCAGTCTCGCCAGAACCTTCGCTGCTCGCTCATACAAGCAGTGAATCAAGAGGAACCTTCAGACAGAAAGCCATATCCCTGGCCCCTCTGAATAGCTGGGCATGCGCAGTTAAAATTTGTCTTCACGGAATGCTCGAAGACACAAATTCGCTTGGCGGGGCTCATATGATAAGGCTAGTCAGGTTGTATTATCAAACTGAACCGTGTAGCCCTGAAAGGTTTAATTGCACGCCGGTGGTCAAGCCTCAGATTCTATGACGGTCCCAACGTAAAGGCTTATGTTGGTTGGTACCTGATGCTCTGTCTCTGGTCGGGCCCATTAGGTCAAACTGTTGGTTTCTTTTGCTCCAGCATTTCTGTTGTTTCTTGCTGTCGAGTCCTCACCGTTGTTTCATCTCTGTGGTTGGTTGATTTTTGTGTTCACGGATATGTTGCACCGATGAGTTAGGAGGCCTTCATGCGGACTAAACAAATTATTTGTTTTAATCACGACGGAAGTAAGGGCGAGGATTGTGGTCACGTAAAATCGATTTAAGCACCCCCCCCCCCCCCCCCAATTCGTTTCCGCTGACCCTTCCAAGGCGGTTCTTCTGTTGCGGTTTATTTTTGTTATGGTTTGTCTTTGGGTGTTTGTGTCGCTTATATTATTTTATTTTGGATAGCCTTTTGGCCATTTTGTGGGAGAGTAACTGTCCTTTTGGCTTTCCGCTGTTGGTGTTTCCGTTGGGGTCTGTTGCTTCATGTTTGTGTTTCTTTCCCTTTGGTGTCTCTGATGGGAGCTGTGGGTTAATTGTATCGATTCCTGATCATTACCTCTACTTCTATATTATAAAACAAAAGATGTCTAAATCGAGTTGTTTACATCTTGTTCTGTCGTGGTGTAGCCTGGTCTTAAATGACAAGAGAAAGTTATTGCAGTTTGTTCCTCATGTATTCATCTTATCTATTTCTCTCGTCAACAGTTCAGTAGTAAACTACTGACATTCCCCAAGGACGCCCCTTACCTGTTGAAGACGTCAGCACTGAGGGCCTACATACTATTATGTGCATAACATTATGTATAGAAATGATAGTCGTCAATAATCAAGAGTGAATGCCTTTAAGGGATAATTATCATCAAATAAACTAGAAGCTATGTACATCTGTCAAAGCCCGCCTAAATACGGAACACAGACTACAGAATAGTTTAAACATTATGCAATGTTTATTGCCTACAAAGATATATAGTGAGATACAAATTTTACGGAGAAGCATAAATGTTTGTCGGATTTGAGGTTTAACGTTCCCGTCAACCCTGCAAAGGTCATTTTTGAGACAATGCTTTGTGGGACTTTTACCCAACATTGAGATGAAATGACACCTCAAGCCTTGTCGCCCAATGAAACCAATAGGGTTCATATTGTCCATTTCTGTGGTGTATTTCTTGCTTCCAAAGGATAACCCTTTTATAGAACATATTTAACGTCACTACAGCTGATGTGTGAGAATGTGTGGCGGCCGTAAAAAGTCTCCCTGCCCTACATCATAGTGTAGTTTATATTTTCTTGTCCTTTGGGATCATTGATTCCATTGTGGAATTGCGAAAATATTTGAGGGTCTCTGATGAGGCCTAATTGGCCGAAACTAGCTAGTCTGGCCCAGAAAGCATGTACACTTCATATTTTCCATTTATGTGGTGTATTTCTTGCTTCAAAAGGATAACCCTTTTATAGAACATATTTATTAGCATGGACGGTCCGCCTCACACTGCGGTTCCTGGACAGGCTTAGATCCTCTAAGCGGTTTACCAGTACTAGTGTGCGGGCCGGATTCAGCTCTGCGTGGAAGCGTCATGCAGCCCATATATTTCTTCAAGCCCCTATGGGCGGGAAGCATAAATGTACAAATATGGATGAAAATACTCAAACATGCATCTTAAAAGTACACCAATACTTCATTATTCCCTTTTTTTGCGAAGTATATAAATTTTGCTACGTTAAATATTACCTTCTTTGATTTACAGGGCATTTGATTATCAAATTTGGCTAAGCTTGGCCAATGACGATAGCTAGGTGGGAAATATTTTCGTCTTAAATCGCGGGTATGCTAACAGAAAAAAGATATTCACTTTCTAGGACCTGTAGATTGCAATTTCTGCATATTCTTTCGTCACGAGGGATGTTAGTGTGGCGCCCTTTCTGGATAGCAAAATTGTGGTCTGAGATGCGGAATTTACTAAGTGCGATCCTATATTGGTTTTCGTTGATATAATCGAGATATTGTTCTTGGTTAAAATCATGCTTAAAGCGGCAAAATGTTATACGTCTAGAGGAGTTATTAATTTCCGCATACCAAGTCTGCTGATAATTATCTAATATGTGTATTTATATAGGGAAATGGAATAATTTCTGTGTCTTGATTATACCACATATGGCCTAAATATCGTTTTAATTTGGAAAGCCCAGTTGGCTCCAATGTAGCTTATACCATCCATTTTCAGCATCAGTTCTTTGCATTGATAAATTATGACGCCTGGGCAGGAAATGAGACACCTAATTTTCAAAAATATCTCATTCCTCTGGGTTATTAATCCGCCCATTCTCCCATTCTCCCGACACAGTGAAAAGTGCATTATGAATGTCAAAAAAAAAAAAATAATAATAAAATAACCTGACGGTCTTGTGAGATTCACTCAATTAATTTTATGGAATCAACCAATCAGGCTATATATATATATATATATATATATATATATATATA
>OY757016.1:4061705-4189612 GCA_963580285.1 Lucinisca nassula | reverse complement strand
TGCCTTGTCATCTGGAACAACGTCATACCGCCCAGTGAGGCAAACAAACTGTCAGGCACTAATGTGTAATAAGTAATTACGCTTAAAGTTATGCCACCGAGTGTACGCAATGCTTATTAAGATTTTACTCAAAGACAGACTGTGAAATAAGTTACTGTACGATTTTAGTCCCTACTATAGAAACTTCTATGTGCATTAAGTAAATGCAGAGTACTCATGTAATAAGTTAATTTGCATTAGCGTTTCTAGTGTGTACACGATATTAATTAACATAGCGCTGCCTAACACGCTTTAACCTATTTGGGCGGTCGAAAAGTTTGTTATGCGTGTTCATTTCAAAACTGAAATTCTTACCAACATGTTTATCTGACCCCGCTCAGCAAAAGTCGGGACCCATTCATATAATTTTGCTTCGCTCGAGAACCAAGATTTTGGCACCATATTTAGCTTTTTGGTCCTTCGAGATCTTTATGCATATTCTGATAACTTACTAATGGTTTAGACTCAAGTAACTAAACTGCTGTTATTCGGGACGTTTTTGTTTATACCACAGTCTTTCGAACAACTGGCCCTTTGAAACTTTTAATGAAACAACTGTCCCTTTAAAACTTTTAAATTTCAGCACACTTTGTCATTGGTTCGCGTCTTCAATCATAACAGGGTAACTGATAATACTTTAGTATCCGAAACTGGGCTGCATTACGAAAACATGTCTATACAAATACAATGCCAATTTGTGGCAAAAAAATGAAATTTTAAGATGAAAATTGTGATATTTTTTTCTATTTCTGCTCAAAACATAGTACCCACACTCTTTTTGAGCAGAAATAAGAAACATAATGTACATCTCCTAAATCCCACTTTAACTATATAAATGTGGGATTGGAAGGGGTCAAAATTATATAGGCGTGTTTTCGTGATGGTCTGACCCGCTTTGGGTTGTTAGAAAACATTTATTGTTCTTACGGAGTACTCATTTTATTCCTTCCTTTCTTGGTTTAAATATGTGTATCCGTTTTAAGTGTTGAGAGTACAGATAATAGACAGTCAATTTCACAAAACTGTGATACTCGTAGAATTATAGGTTAAACAGCTATAAAATCTTAGATGTCTGCTGCTGGAGACACTCCGGTATTTAAAACATTGCAACATACTAGTAAATCGCCATTCATTTAAGTTCTATAGCGAAATGTAATGCTGTGTGAATTATTCAAGTGTACTAAGAACTCAGTTTGGTAATGCAGTGTGCGAGATCAAACTACATTGAGCGCAGTGCACGCGATCATTTCTTCATCTTACCAAAAACGAATAAGTATCTCCTATTCCAAATCCAGAGATGGAAGGTCCGTCTCCAATCTAGCCAGATATATTCGAAAACATATGACTGGAAATATTTCTTTTCTAAATCATTCTTTTAAAATGCAATCAAGATATGGCGATATTTCTTTTAACTCAAAATGTCTGTAAAACTGTGTAATTAATCTCAATAGCTGTGTAAATGATTATTTTAGTTCAAAAGTAGGGAGTAAAATGCTCAGCAATTTATCTGTTCGTTTAAATTGGGGGTAGAATGTTATGAAAAGGGGAAAGTACGTAGTACATCCATACATAAATTGGCCTATCTAACTTTATAATTAAACAACTGTCTGGTTTCTTTACACCATTTTAGTCCATCTTAGGTACCTCCTCAAGATATTTACCGTTTTGCTCTTTATATCACTTTTCTTCTAGTTTGTTAACCGGTTTTCTTAGGATGCGGTACACAAAGGTTCTGTTAAAACAAAAATTATGTATGCCTAACAGACGAAGACGAAACCCTGTCAAGTTAAAACTGTAAGATAAAGTAGAGGTAAAACAAAGCGCAGGAATCGATACAATTAACTTACTCCACCCATCAAAGACACCAAGGGGAAAGAAACACAAACATGAAGCGACCAAACCATAATGGAAACCTAAACAAAGGAAGGCCACAAGGACAGCCACCCTCCCACAAAACGGCCACACGGCTATCCAAAACAAACAGACACAAACGACACACACAGCAAGTAACAAACAACAATATAAATAAATACGTATATGACTTTTAAAGGTATTTGTACTGGCTGAATTAAAAAAAAAAATTGAAGCAACGATCCGGAATCTACACAATTAACTTACAGCTTCCATCAGAGACATCAAAAGGGAAATAAACACAAACATGAAGTAACTAGACTCAGACTCTTATGGAAACAACAATAGAAAAAAACCAAATGACTATCCAAAATAAAACATAAAAGCGATACATACATTCGATGAACAATAACAAAAAGTAAGCCATGAAACGGTCAGTTAAAAGAATTCCACTTGAGTGGTAGGGAGGTGGGGGGCTTAAATCGATTTTAAGTGGCCGCAATCTTCGCCCTGTTGAGACAATTTATTTGTTCAGTCCGCATGAAGGCTGGAAGTCCATCGCCTTACGGTTAAAATAAAATCTCCTTCTCTTATATTTTTAAGCTTCTATTCAAACATAATATATACCATCTTGAGCAGCTGTTGCTCATAAATACGTTTTGGAAACCATGCTCATTGCGGACGCTTAGTAGGAAAGCCAGGATAAAGATCACTATACTTCCTACGTCATCAGGCAGTCATTCTATTCCCCGACATCAACCGGTGTTTGGAGTAACAACAATGCTGGTCACAATGGCACATTTGGAATTGATACGTAAAAAAAATCTTTTGGCGGCCAGTTATAATTACTGCCGGGTTTACACCAGTTTTACGGGGCCCGACCTCCATCCGCATCTTCCGCCGCGGTAGAAATCGCTGTAATTGTATGAATTATTCTCGATTTTGCAAGCATAGAATTATTTAATATTAACTAGGTCATCCGAGTCCGAATATGGTGATTTACTTATTGTGAAATAGATGTGGAGGCAATGATCAGGAAGCAATACAATTAACCCACAGCATCCATCAGAGACACCAAAGGGAAAGAAAAACAAACGTGAAACAATAGACCTAATCAAAACATCTAGCGGAACGCCAAAAGGACAGTTACTTTCGCACAAAATGGCCAATAGGTTAGCCAAAATAAAATAATATAAGCGACACAAACACCCAAAGACAACCCATAACAAAAATAAAACGCGACAGAAGAACCGCCTTGGAACGGTCAGCAGAAACGAATTCCACTGTGGGGCTTAAATCGATTTTACGTGGCCACAATCCTTGCCCCTACTTCCGTCGCGATTTAGACAAATAATTTGTTCAGTCCGTATGAAGGCCTCCTAATCAAACAACCACAGAAATATCACAACGGTGAGGACTCGACAGCAAGAAACCACTGAAATGCTGGAGCAAAAGAACACCAACAGTTAGACTCCGATGGGCCCGACCAGAGATAGAGCATCAGGCACCAACCAACATTACCTTGAATTAGATCTATCTAATTCTCAATAAGCCTTTACGCTGGAACCGTCATAGAATCTGAGGCCTGACCCACCGGCGTGCAATTAAAGAGGGAAGCAAAGTTATCAACCGTGATTGGTTAACTACCATGCATGCAGTCTGTCGTATAACATTTATGTTGTACCCAATCGTTTTATATCGAAGAATGATTTTACGAAATTGGGCGCTGAAATCATTGCGGTTATATATTTTTCTCAATTTATATACTAAGTCACCATAAAATTCGGGCTCCGATAGACCTTGTTGCAGAAGAGATTTAAGACCAATATTGAACCTTGGTATATGACTGAGATCGCTCCAATTTCTAACCCAACTTCTGAATATATCAACTGAATTTGAAAGGTAAAACTGACTGAATTTTTTTTGTTTTCTCCCTAAAAATGGTTTATTTTGTTTAATGATGATAAAGAATAAATCATCAACTTAAACCTTTTTCATAATGAGTTCATCATTGCGTGACCTACGAATAACAAAGTAGATCACTGAGACATTACTTTCTAGACGGGTTATCTAACATTGAAAGAGAACCAACGCAACCGAAACCATCTTTAGGGGATCTGGCCCTAGTTTAGGAAGCTAACTAAAGCCGAATATTTAACTACAGTGCACGAGATCTTATTAACTTCAAAGTGTCAGTGCACTTGATCATTGTCATTGAACAGATGTACGTGATCAAGCTGGACAAAAACGCTCAATTTCAGCGGGAATGCAGATCTGACTGGTCAAATTTTATTAATACACTAATTTTGTTGATGAAAAGAGTAGCCAGAAGGCGTGATTCCAGACTTTATTCTGGTAAATACGGCTAAATTCCTGTTCCATTCGTGAAAGTACAAGAACAGTGTACGGAATCCCCGTAATAATAAGTCTTTGTCAACTTGGAAACGATTAAACTCAAACAAAAAAGATCTTTTGATACTTTGAAGTACACTGTCTTGCATTAATTACTTTTTGTCGTACTCTGCACAGTATATTATTCCAATATTTACATCTAAGGACTTATAAACGACAAAAATATATCTTATGTGAAAGGTTTCTAGACCTTGTCGGCCATATTTGATGACGTATAAAACCACGTGATCCCCCACCCTGGCATAGATAAATCGATAAAGCAATGCAAGCGAAATCGATTAGACTATCCCAGCTATTCAGATAATATCGGATGAACATCGTTGCTACGTTCCAGAGAATGGCTACAGCCTCAGGAGCGGTTCCGGTCTTTAATTTATACTTTATACTTGGAATCAACGCAATTATGAAACAAATAAAAATGGCCATGTGTGAAAATATCAATATTTTTTCACATTGGGAAAATACCATTTTCATTGGTGGAATTAGCACATATCTGAAACATATAGAAATGGTATTTTCACATTGTGAAAAATATGATATTTTCACACTGAGAAAAATAAAATAGAACTGCTGATAGCTGATGAAAGTGACCTTATTATTTCACTTCTATTTACTATTTGAATTCATAAAATGCTGCTTTATTTGGTGTCGCTATTGACGTTTCCATTAGGGTTTGTGTTTCTTTCCCTTTGGTGTCTCTGATGGGAGCTGTGGGTTAATTATATCTATTCCTGGTCATTGCCTTCACTTCTATTTTGAACAAAATTTCTATAAACCTGCAAATTACATTCTTTTGCTTACAAGTTATTGCTAATCCCCCGCCGCGAAGTGGAGCGGGGATTATAGGAATGGCCTTCGTCTGTCCGTCTGTCTGTCCGCACCAACAAATGTATAGTTAGGTGGCTATGTAAATGGACAGAATCAATGTAAGTCTATGGGATTTATTCCGTTAGACACCGAAAATACTTCTTTTCTGTGGCTAAAAGTAGCCAGTTAAGTATCAATTCTGCCAAAAATAGCCACATAAGTATACATCCGTGAGAACGTCCGTCCGTCCGTCTGTCGGTCCGTAACACTTTCTTGTCCGCTTCATATCTCCTGAACCCTTTGATAGATTTTCATTAAACTTTGGTCAATTATCCGTTTCAGTGAGCTGGTGTGCAGAACCCATAAATGAACCATGCCGACTCAAGATCAAGGTCACAGTTGAAGGTCACGAGTTGGAATTTTGTGTCCGTTCCATATCTCCTTTACCCTTGGAAGGATTTTCATTAACTTTTGGTCAAATACTCTTCTCAGTGAGCTGATGTGCAGAACCATGTCCGTCCGTCCATCCGTCTGTCTGTCTGTAACACTTTCTTGTCCGCTCCATTTCTCCTGAACCCTTTGATAGATTTTCATTAAACGTTGGTCAATTATTCGTCTCATTAAGCTGGTGTGAGATTTTCATTAAACGTTGGTCAATTATTCGTCTCATTGAGCTGGTGTGCAGAACCCATAAATGAACCATGCCGACTTAAGGTCAATGTCACGGTTGAAGGTCACGAGTTTGAAACTTCGAAATTTGTGTCCGTTCCGTATCTCCTTTACCCTTGGAAGGATTTTCATTAAACTTTGGGCAAATATTCTTCTCAGTGAGCTGATGTGCAGAACCCATTTCCGTCCATCCGTCTGTCAGTCCGTCCGTCTGTATGTCTGTCTGTCTGTCTGTCTATAACACTTTCTTGTTCGCTCCATATCTCCTTAACCCTTTGATCGATTTTCATTAAACTTTGGTCAATTATTCGTCTTAGTGAGCTGGTGTGCAGAACCCATAAATGAACCATGCCGACTTAAGGTCAAGGTCACGGTTGAAGGAATTTTGTGTCCGTTCCATATCTCCTTTACCCCTGGAATGATTTTCATTAATCTTTTGTGAAATATACCCCACAGTGAGCTGATGTGCAGAACCATAAATAAACCATGCCAACATAAGGTCAAGGTCATAGGTGAAGGTCACAATGTTGAACCTTGATACAGAGTGCGGCTGGGGATTTGTCTGTTCTTCAGACTGCTTTCTTGTATATATAAAAGTAGAATCCAAAAATAGAAATTGCGCCAGGATCAGTCATGGAAACAAGAAATCCGGCATTCTGTAGATATCGAACCAAACGATAGCAATTAAAAATAGACAATATCCAAAATTTTTAGAAGAATGGAAAGGGTGGCTAGTATTGTTTCAGGATACCACTTAGCACGGCTATACGCAGCTTTATGTTATTTGACATTAGATATAAACAACTCAATTTCAAGAATTCAAACAAGATGCTGACCTGATTTCTATAAAATATTTCATTACGCAAACACGCCTATACAAATACATTGCCACCTTTATCGCCGAAATAAAATGAAAATTTAAGATGAAAAATTTTGATATTTTTCTTATATCTGCTCAAAATATAGATTGTGGCACTCGTTAGAACCGCCTCATCGAGGCGGTTCTAAAAATATAGATTGTGGAACTCGTTAGAACCGCCTCATCGAGGCGGTTCTAACGAGTACCCACAATCTATATTTTAGAGCAGAAATAAGAAAAATAAGGTACACCCCGAAAACACCAGTTTTACTATATAAAAGTGGGGTTCAAGGGGTCAAAATTATATAGGCGTCTTTTCGTGAAGATCAAGCTGCTTCCCATTGCGAAGGCGCGCCTGTATGGTTTTGACCCCCTTCGGCCCCGCTTTATTGTGGGAGTGGGGTATACGTTTATCTTGTTCGTTTCTGCTCGAAAGGATTGTTGATGCTCGTCAGGAACGCCCATCTGAAGCGGTTCTGACGGGTGCCGACGGTCTGTGTTTTTGGACGGAGATCTAAGGAATATCTCTTCATTTTCCCTTTTAGGAGGTAAAATCTAGGCGTGTGGGACTTCTAAGAATGTGCGCTGCTGATGTAGATCTGTATGAGATGTAGGGGTTTTTTTTTTTGTTGTTTGTTTTTTACATATATAACGTCTAATTTTGGCGACACATTCATTGCGGAAGGCATCTTCGTTTGTGATATGTCGAACACTCATCATGTTGGGATTGAAATAATTTCCTTTATATCCACGTTTTGTAATATTCAGAGCATGTTGTTATTGGATCGTTTTTTAATACCGATCTCAAAAAAGTATAGAAGTCATGACAGCTGGGTGAGATTTATCCGCAGACGGCAGGAATTCGTCTTGACGGGACAAGCGGGTGAATACCCTCTTCTAACATGAAAGTGGACTAAATATATGAACTAACTACAGTTGAGCTTCGCCGGCGGACTTGGGCACTTATGGCTTGTTTCCCGTGGCCGATTCAAACTCGAGTATATGCCCTTCATCTTTTTGCTTGCCATTACGAAAACACGCCTATACAAATACATTGTAAACTTTACCGCCGAAAAAACGAAAATTTTGAGATGAAAAATTGTGATATTTTTCTTATTTCTGCTCAAAATATAGATTGTGGGTATTCGTTAGAACCGCCTCATCGAGGCGATTCTAACAAGTACCATAATCAATATTATAGAGCAGAAATAAGAAAAAACAAGTATACCCCTGTAAACCCCTGTAAACCCCAGTTTTACTATATAAAAGTGGGGTTCAAAGGGTCAAAATTATATAGACTTTGTGATCAGTGATTCCATTTTGGAGTTTAACTGGCTGACCGAAACCAGATGGTTCGGCCCACCGTATACCTTTCAACATTACGGATTATTTCCAGCTTCCGGGCGGATGACCCATTGTTCTGTGATCCTGAATTGTCCTTCCCATGTCGCCAGATGGTTCTGTTTCTGTCTTGAAAATTTATGCCATGAGTGTACATATTCGAGTCGTCTCGAAGAGTTGATTCTAATGGGTACACGAAGCATACTTTTTTTTTCAGACGATGAACATATTCTTATATTGTCTCTTTTGTGCCTCCAAGTCAGTTGCTTCGGTTGACCCATGGTTGCCTTAACTGATTCTGTCTATAACGGGTCTGCGGTTCCTGGGGGTACTCGAGCCTTACAAGTTCAACTGTATAAATCGTAATGTTCTGTTGTCTAACATGATGTCGTGCAGAGAGACGACTCCGTTACTATTCAGTGTTATTGTGGTATAATCGCCATATAAAGTAATGATTTTATAGGATATAATACTTTCTCTTTATGGGCCTCCGTCAAGTGGAAAAGAGTGCTGATTCTTAATCATTAGGTTTCTCACGTTTGTGGTTCGAGCCTGGCTCAGGTCACATGTGAGACGCAAAGCTCTGCGGCGGAAGGTCAGATGGGATTCCCCGTATACTCGGTGTTTAGCCCACCCCCGATTGACGGTCGGCTCGATATAAGTGAAATAATCTTAGAAAGGCCACAAAAAGAAAAATGCTTTCTCTGTAGAAACATAAAAGAAAATGCGGCGTGTGGGAGTTTCCCATGAGACACATTATAACACTTTCGGGCGTACAACAGCGCCTGGCACATCAAGCATAACTGTTTTATCGACGTTTCAACAGATGATTAACTTTTGTATCCTTAATGTGATAGGCGGGTGTCTGTTTTACACGCTTCTGTAGGAAGGTATATAGAGGATCTTACATGAGTGTTCATGCATTATTGAATTTATTAAACGAGTTGAGGAAATGGGATAAAATGCTCGGCACAGCCTCGCATTTTATCCTTTTTCCTCAACTCGTTTAATAAATTTAATAATACACGAGCACGAATGCAAGATTCTATTTATCATATGACATTTAAAACGCATTATATATTCGATCGTTTACAAAAATATCAATATTCCGCCATTAGTAAACATGACGTCGTTAAGGACGTCGTACATGTAACGTTACGGGACGTATCTAGCTAATTTGCATATTTAATCCACTAGTGGATTATCGAAAAGATCCGATAAAGAAACGAGTGCGCTTGCGCACGAGTTTCTTTATAGGATGCTCAACCTCCCGAGGTTTATAAATCCCATATTTAGAATGGGCTGAATCAATAAACTATATATTACATGCATTTGATAGAGCTGATGGATCATTTTGCATCTAATTCTGTTTACAGTTCACTGTTAACATACAGTCTATGCAAAAGGTAGTGGGCGCAATGACACATAAGCTGACTGAAACAAAAACTGTATAGACGCCATCTTGAAAGCGGTTCCTATTGTAATGCATGAAGATGGAAGAAATAAAGTATTATAATGATTAAACAATTAAAAATGCGAGAGAACGGTCACCAAACGTACCCCTCATTCTGTAGTTATGTCCAGATAATCTGTATTCCAACATTGCATCCTACTCGAACGTCACGCATTCTGAACGTTTGTTTATATCTTCTCAGACGCCATTGAGATGACGTCATGATAAACGTCGACGTGTCTGAACTTTCCCGCGTTTGAATATAGCGATTTCATTGCAAAAGCAGTACCTTGTTTCTTGTGTCAAAAGTAGTTCCAGCCAGAAAGATTTATTTCCCCAGCTAAGAGGAAATATTTCTCCTTAGCTAAAAGGAAAATACCATGTTTTTGTCTGATAGAAATCATGGTATTTCTCTGTTATGCATGTAATATATGGCTTTATTGCACTCTCAGAGGCGACGTCATATGATAAATGATAGTTAGAATCCATTAAGATACAAAAGACTGTAGTGGTACTTTATATGACAATATAGGAATCGAAGATAAGATTGACTGTTTGCACCTGCATTTGGAATGTATTATTCACAAAAAGGTAAACCAAGTCACACGATTGTGTGGATTCAACTGTAACACAAAGTTGTGGCGTATATGGCTATTTTGTCCTCTTGCAGAAAGAATACGAAAAGCACTCTACCGAATCTTGTGGTGGACTCAGCGAATTTGACATATATTGACAACACCCCAATAGCTCCGCCTTGTCAATCTTATCTGCGACTACTATACATATATATTGCAAAACAGTCCGTTGTGACTGTGTCAACTTTATATGAATAAATTATATAAACAAGAAAAAATGCCTATCGGCATTATGGATAGGTTTTTCATTTTCTTTTGTAAAAGAGCCCAAAACCAAAGAAATTAAAAGAGAACCAGATAATACCCCTAAGAAATCTCGTTTTAAGTATTAATATTTAAAAACAGAATACAATCCAATTTTGCCGCAATTGTCTTAAGTAAAGAGCTTTACAGATTGTAGCAGCTGAACCCCTAAGAACAAATGAACAAGAGCTAAATCCTGTTTTCAGGCCCTTTCATAAAAAAAAAATATGTATTTATATTTGACCAAAAAAAACTACAAACTTGCAAGTAAAATAACTGTTTGTTTTTAAGAAAGAAAAAAGAAAAGAAAAATAAAAAATCTTCTGCCTGGATTTGAAACTACAATCCTCTGGTTCAGAGTCTAACACTTTTTTCCACTGCACTACATATGTACCAAGCTTGCAAGAGAAAGATATTATCATAAGCAATATTTGGGTGAAAGTTATATTAAAAGCCATCTATAAATGTAAGCGCTAGAGTGATGACAATTTTTTTCCTAAAAATAGCCACAGTGACCTTGACCTTGAGCTCAGGAGGACGGGGCCAAAAATTTCTCTGCGCCGGGACCGACCGGTTTTATATTGACTTGTAAAGGGGAAACCCTTAAAAATCGTCTCGTCTGAAACCAGAAGGCCCAGATGATGTATAGTAAGTAAGACTGAGCCGCTTCATCTCCTACAGGTGCACTAGGACCTGACTCTTGTCCAAATAGTGACATACAAGTCAAAATAGAAGTGGAGGTAATGATCAGGAATCGAGACAATTAACCCACAGCTCCCATCAGAGACACTAAAAAGAAAGAAACACAAACACGAAACAACAAACCCTAATGGAAACATCAATAGCGGAAAGCCAAAAGGACAGTTACTTTCCCACAAAATGGCCAATAGGCTATCCAAAATGATATAATATAAGCGACACAAACACCCAAAGACAAACCATAACAAAATAAACCGCGACAGAAGAACCGCCTTGGAACGATCAGCTGAAACAAATTCCACTGGGGGGATGTGTGTGTGTGGGGGGGGGGGGGGGGGGGAGGGGCTTAAATCGATTTTACACTCTGACTCATATGTCTACGGCCCCCGCCTATCGGGGCTTGAAGAAATAGATGGGCTGCATGATGCTTCCACGCAGAGCTGAAATCCGACCGCACACGAGTACTGGTAAAGTAGAAGTAAAACAAAGATCAGGAATTGATACAATTAACTTACTCCACCCATAAAAGACACCAAAGGGAAAGAAATACAAACATTAAGCGACCAGACCATAATGGAAACCCAAACAAAGGAAGGCCATAAGGACAGTTACTTTCCCACAAAATGGCCATATGGTCATCCAAAACCAAAAGACACAAGTGATACACACAGTAAGTAACAAACAACAACATAAATAAATCGCCACAGAAGAGCCGCCTTGGAACGGTCAGTGGAAGATTTCCACTGGGGGGCTTAAATCGATTTTACGTGGCCACAATCCTCGCCCTTACTTCCGTCGCGATTTTGACAAATAATTTGTTCAGTCCGCATGAAGGTCTCCTAACTCATCAGTGCAACATCTCCGTGAACACAAAAATCAAAGAACCACAGAGGTGAGACAACGGTGAGGACTCGACAGCAAGAAACCACTGAAATGCTGGAGCAAAAGAAAACCAACAGTTAGACTCCGATGAGCCCGACCAGAGACAGAGCATCAGGCACCAACCAACATTACCTTGAATTAGATCTCTCTAATTCTCAATAAGCCTTTACGTTGGAGCCGTCATAGAATCTGAGGCCTGACCCACCGGCGTGCAATTAAAGAGGGAAGCAAAGTTGCCAACCGTGATTGGGTTAACTACCATGCATGCAGTCTGTCGTATAATATCCATGTTGTACCCAATCTTTTTATATCGAAGAATGATTTTACGAAATTGGGTGCTGAAGTCATTGCGGTTATATATTTTTATGAATTTATATGCTAAGTCACCATAAAATTCGGGTTCCGATAGACCTTGTTGCAGAAGAGATTTAAGTCCAATATTGAATTTTGAAATTAAATCAGAATGGCGTCTATAAAATTTTGAAAAGGCTTTGCGTAGTTTATGGTACCGATAACCCTGATTAAGCAGTTTAGCCGTTAATAATTTATTACGAGTGTTGAAGTCAGTTACATGACTACACACTCTAGCAAATCGAATTAATTGCGAAATATAAACGCCATAGGATTGCGCACGAGGAACATCACCATCCAAAAAAGGAAAATTTACAATCTCAAAATCAAAGTCATCGCGTTTATCATAAATTTTGCACGAAACAAATCCATCTACAATAGACAGATGTAAATCCAAAAACGGGGCCTCGGTATCAGAAGAATTTGCTTTATTTAACTGAAGTTCAAGGGGGTAAATCTGACTGATCAAACCATCAAAATAGGTATTATCAATATTTAATAAATCATCTAAATATCTAGAAGTAGAGCTAAAAGCTTCAATAATTTCAGATTGGTTATCAATGGAAAGCGACAAAATGAAGTCTCTTTCATAACAATACAAGAACAGATCAGCCACAAGAGGTGCGCAATTAGTACCCATCGGAATACCCACAATTTGTCTAAATAACTTAGTACCGAATCTAATATAAATATTGTCAAGTAGAAAGGTGAGGGCATCACACACTTTCTGACATGACCAAAGTGTATAATTCTTATGCTCTTTAGAAGTGAAAAATGCATTTCTGACATTACATGCAAGATAGAGAGAATCTTCTCTGTGAAAAGTCCATTCAATTAAATCATTAAGCTTTTCTTTTATAAGATTATGAGGAAGTGTAGTGTAAAGAGTGGAAAAATCGTAGGTAGACAGACTAGAAGCACGAAAATGTCTAGATTTCAATTTATTTAAAACCTCATTCGAATTTTTTATAGACCAAAACAGATTTCTTCCTGATCTTTCAAAGACTTTATCACAATATTTAATTACATGCGTTTTAATAGCAGTAAGACAGGAAGTTAATAATTTAGAAAGTTCAGTGGTAGTGCAAGAGCTAGAATTTGCAATAAACCGTGCTTTGTAAGGTTTTTTATGAAGTTTTGGTAACCAGTATAGCGTAGGAAGCTTGTCTTGGCCTTCGTTAACACACACAGCAAACTTGGTGGCTGAAAGACAAACATGTTTATCTACTATAGCTCTCTCTTCAGCTAAAGGCTGAAGTTCATAGACCATAGTACCACCAAGCTCCTGCTTAAGCGTGTTAACATAGTGGAGCCGTCACACAACGACGACGTTGTTAGCGGCCTTGTCTGCAGGGGCCAAAACAAACTTCTTATGAAATTCTTGAATACCTAGTTTAAGATGACGTAAAGACGTCTTGGGCTTAGGAGGTAATAAGTTAGTAGTTTGAGAATAGAAAGAAATGCGTTTATTTACTAGTTTTAAAATGCTAAGTTTCCAGTCCTTAAGGGCTTTATGCTCAACATACTCTCGCTTACACCATCGATTACCGAATTCATTCAAGGAAGCAGCGATTTCATCTCTACATTTACTGAAATCAATTTTAGAAGGAAACCGATATTTCGGTCCTTTAGAAATTATATTCCTTATCCTAGAATCAGGAATAATTTTCAAATTGCCAGTAATTACATGACCAGCAGCAGGATAGCAATACTTTGAGTTTTTACAATCACATGAATCAGGAGTATTAGTATCAATATCAAGATCTGAAACAAGTTTATTGAAATTAAAAATGATAGATCTAACAGGTTTGTTATATTTATAGCAAATTATAGGTGTTTCAGTATTTTGAAAATAAGCAGGAATGGAAGAAAGCACCGATCTCTCACGGAAGATACTGGGCAAATCTATAAAATCCATACCCTTATTAATGAAGGATATTTTGAAGAAATGGCGTTTATGATTAATTTCAGAATCAATGTAAGGACGGAGAGTATGCTGAGTATAGCCTCTAGTTAAGAGAGCCGCATCATATAACTGATGAGAACTATCGTAGAATTTATTCGCCTCGGTGTCCAGAAGACGTAAAACAGAAACGGGTAATGAACTTAAAAATGAAAGCATAGAGTGGCGTCCATGATTTAATAATATAATTGACAGTCACTTCAGTCTAGTATTGTTTCGTTTAAACGCACGTGTTTTACGTTTAAAGTTACCATTTTTCCTGGTGCCGTGAGATCTAGTTCTGCGTTTTCGACATTCCAGGAGTGAGAAAATATCAAAGTCCGGCATTCTGGAAATATTACCCTCATGATAAATGTTGTCATTAAATCCCAGTGGAAAAGGGGTCTGTAAAAATTTAATCCATTTCAGTTCAGCTTCATGTCTTTTGATTATTTTGAATCTAGTTGTAGAATTTGCATCGTAATAAAGTTTTTCCACTGGTTGTATAACAATGTTATTTACAGAATGACCTGTACGTCGAAAGTGACGGTACAAGAAAGTGTCAGTTTTCTTAGGCTTACTCATTCTACGATAATGCTCGTTCAATCTAGTTTTAAGCATGCGGTTAGTTTGACCGACGTACTGCATATTACAGTTTGTAGCACGTCAAGTAATTAGATAAATTAAATCTGTAGACTGTCATGTCAAATCAGACATGTTAACTACAGAGAAGCGTCTACCGTTTACAGATGAAGAAACGGTAGACGCAGTGCTTAAATGCGAACAACATCTGCACCTCTTGGCATTGCACTTAGAAATACTGGGATACATTCCACTTCTTTTCCACGGATTAGTATATTTTCGAAGGATGGGCGATTTGAGAGGAGATAGTCTTATACGAAGACTACTCCCAAAAACATTGGCATTGCCTGCTCCTTTGAGATTAACTGAAGTTACAGAAGACAAATTTAAGGGTCTAACCAATACCGAAGGCAACATAGTATTAAAGTTCTTAATAGAATGGGGAATCCGTACAGAAGAAGCAGAGTGTAACCTAAGGGGTGATATTGATATTTTAAATGTATTTGTAATACTCATTTTGGTTTAAGTAAGGTTGTGATACCGTCAATACTAAAGCGATGTTCATACCGGTTATTAAATAAATAAATAAAACAGCATATAAAATTACTGAAGAAGATTCCTTCGAATAGAAGGAAGGTACAACAAAAGCCCACAAAACATCCTAGTCTACTTAAAGTACAGGGATGTCAAACAAGCAGTTGTTATACAACGAGGAACGAACATCGGTTTAATAATGACCTTCAACAGGTATCTAAAGGATGTCAATTGATGGAACAGTGAAAAGCAATTGTATAAGCAATCCCTGAGGATTGGAAAAATAAGAGCATTAAATGCATGTACGGGGAGACTTAGAGGATGTAAGCCTGCCCAGGTAAAGCGGTGCGAGTCGGACCGTCCATGCTTATAAACCCTATTGGTTTTATTGGGCGACAAGGCTTGAGATGTCATGTCATCTCAATGTCGGGTAAAAGTCCCACAAAATTGGAAGCAACGTCTCCAAAATGACCTATACAGTGTTGATAGGGACGTTATGCCTAAAATCAAACAAACAAAGACTCATATGTCTAGCATCTAGCCAGCCACCCCCACCCTGTCACCACGAGGCATGTTATGTTGGACTGAGCGTATTCATCTCCGTCCCTCTATGTCCAGAAGGTGCCCAGACAGTAACATACAAGTAAGCCGTGTATTGTCTAAGGGAACATTTGAAAGACGTCATCCTTGGCAAGAAAACAATTTGAAAGGAACGGCCCATGGTTGACCCTCTGACAAAATTGTTCAAAATCGTTTCACTCCACTGAACATATATCACGAAAACACGCCTATATAATTTTGACCCCCTCGAACCCCATTTTTATATAGTAAAACTGGGGTTTGTAGGGGTGAACCTTATTTTTTATATTTCTGCTCTAAGATATAGATTGTGGGTACTCGTTAGAATCGCCTCATCGAGGCGGTTCTAACGAGTACCCGCAATCTATATTGTGATTAAAAATAAGAACAATATCACAATTTTTTAGCTTAAAATTTTCATTTTTTCGGCGATATAGGTTACAATGTATTGGTATAGGCGGGTTTTCGTAATGATAGCCACCAAAACTTGAAAAATAAACAACCTTTAAAATTTCGTTTATTTGGTCAATTCTTCCTTCCAAAGGATCCAACAATTCAGAACTTATTTTACTAATAAATAGGTAGACTGATTTTGAAATAATTTCACAGAAAAGTTCTTTGGGTCACTGTCAACCAAAATGGCTCAAACCATCCACTCCACCATTTTATTTTGTACAATAAGGATCAGGTGAGAGATCCAGGGCCATTATGACCCTCTTGTTTTTTTTTTTTTTTTTTTTTTTTTTTTTTTTTGTGTGTGTGTTTGTGTGTTTTCTTTTCTCGTTGTTATAGTTACGCTTCCTCTTGGTGCCATCGGCAGGCTGTAATATTAGATTGTGTTTTCTTTCTTGACATCTATTTCTATATTGTCTTCGATGCTTTGATCAGTAAAATTAACCTGATACCGAAGCCCCATTTATTAGTTTTATATTTATATATTTTAGATGGGTTTCAGGTGGACCAACTATTTTAATAGCAGGTTTGGCGATGTTGTTTTTTTAAATGTAGCTTTGTCGGATTTTCCGACGGGGATTTTAATGTTGTATCTGCTTATGGTTGTGTGTTATGTGTTATTGATATTATTTAATTAATTTCCATTACCTGTGCCTGTCGCACCATGCTCACCTCTTTTATGACGACTTTTATGACGATATTAGTATGTTCTGCCAGAACTTCTCATTGGATGTATCTTGTAAGCTTTTCTTGATTTTCTTAACCATATGATCCCATGGTCTTTATTTAGATTTCATTTTCTTCTTTTTGGGTATCTCATCTTCGACAGGACTATCAGTATTTTTGTTATGCTTTGTCTTTGAGTGTGTGTATCGCTTATATTATTTTGGATAGCCAATTGGTAATTTCGTGGGAAGGTAACTGTCTTTTTGTTTTTCGCTATTGATGTTTCCTTTAGAGTCTAGTTGTTTCATGTTTGTGCTTCTTTTCCTTTGGTGTCCCTGATGGGAGCTGTGGGTTATTTGTATCGGTTCCTGATCATAGCCTTCACTTCTATTCTGTCACTCCTTTTATACTCTTTCGCAAAACTTTCTGCACAATTTTCGGCAATTGTTTGTGACTGTTTGTTTCTAATCCACTTCTCTTTCCACGCTTGGAATTCTTTTGTGGTAAAGAAGTAGGTCTCCTGAGAGTATCAGGACATTGTTTTTATTCTTCTTGGTGCAGCCAGACAACGTCTTTTCAGATGTGTAGTTTGTGCATGCTGTTGAATTTCTGCGTTACATATTATGCAGAATCTGGAAGGCCGTCCTTCTCTGAGCTTATTGCTCAGAACTGTGTTCAGACTTTTTCTGGTACCGCATCTGTCCATAACTTGCTTCGTATTTACTAGGGTTTTGTGTCACTAGTAACTTTTTTAATTTGGTCATCTGTTTGCAGGATGTCTTTGTCTGTTCCTCTGAAGTACCCATCTTAATTTACTTTCAAGAGTCTGATAAACTGACAAATATGTTCTATAGAAGGGTTATCCTTTGGAAGCAAGGAATACACCACAGAACTGAAAACTATGGAGTGTATATGTTTTCTGGGCCAGACTAGCTAGTTTCGGCCAATTAGTCCTCATCAGTGACCCTCATATATTTCCAAAATTCCACAATGGAATCATTGGTCCCAAAGGACAAGAAAATATAAACTTCACTATTGCAGAGTATTTATACCATTTTCAAAAAAAAATGTTTGTGTCTAAAGTGTAAAGTGTCTAAAGTGTAATTTAACGAAAGAATTTCCAGTCATAAAAGGTACACTTTCTCCAGTGGCTGTATTTATGCTGATATGAGCTTGGTTAATGGCAGATTTGGCTACTGGAACCTAGTGCAATTGTTTTAGTTCTGTATGAAAATAAGTAGAAAAATTTTATATGATTAAATGGAACAATTCTTAAAATCGGTGCCTTCACATCACCGACATTTGTAAAATCGGCAATATCTGAAAATATGAAACAGGTATCATGTGAAGCATTCAGGTCTACAGTAAAAATAAATGAAATTTTTTCATCCCCAATAGGTTTTCCGATTAGAGAAGAACTGACTCCTAATAACTTTCCAAACTCTTTGGAAAATTGTAACCTGGTTTGTCTTTCCTCTTGTCAAATTATCTTCATGCGTTTAGAATTTTCATCAAAAACAACTCCAACTTCCAACATTTACAGGTTTCAAAAATCCGTTCTCGAACGCATTGATGGAAGATTGCATTTCTTCTGTCAAATGGTTGGGAGAAACATAACTGCCAGGTTGGATGATCAATTTAAATTTATCACATGCATCCGTATATCTACACATTTCATTGGGCGACAGGGCTTGTGATGTCATTTCATCTCAATGTCGGATAAAAGTCCCACAAAATTGGAAGCAACATTCCAAAATGACCTACATATTGTTGACGGGAACGTTAAACATCAAATCAAACAAACACATTTCTGTGAATTTTTAAAACCGTGTCTTCTTATGTAACCTGGATCTAGAAAAAAAATAGAAAAAAAGTTATTTTCAGTGATGTTCAGCACTTGTGCTGGTATCATAATTTCTACTAATGCAACTTCCCAGTTTTCTTCATTGATGTTAATGGGGTGAACGGGTCTCACGGTAAAACTGTTTTGTTTGTTTCTTGAAAAAAAAAATGTCATAGGAACTGTCACTTAGCAATGTAAAGTAGAAGTCATTCATTATTCAGGTGTGGCGTCTAATCTGTGCCTTCAATGTTTACCAATGTCCCGTTGAAAATTTATATATATATATTTTTTTTTTTTTTTTCTACAAAATGACAGTGTTCTACTTGTGCATTTCAGTCATTGCTTATGCAACACAAAATATGACTTAAAGTTACATTAATTATTCAGTATCGTCATAAACATCAGTTTTCTTTTTCTTACTATTTATAATTATCGGAAATTCAATTGATCATACTTTTTTCGGGAACTGGCCACTTTCAGTTTCTATGTGCAAAACTTACTATAGACCGATTTTTTTTTCAGAAATCCCGATGATTCGACATTTATCTACACATTTCATTGGGCGACAGGGCTTGTGATGTCATTTCATCTCAATGTCGGATAAAAGTCCCACAAAATTGGAAGCAACATTCCAAAATGACCTACATATTGTTGACGGGAACGTTAAACATCAAATCAAACAAACACATTTCTGTGAATGTTTAAAGCCGTGTCTTCTTATGTAACCTGGATCTAGAAAAAAGAATAGAAAAAAGTTATTTTCAGTGATGTTCAGCACTTGTGCTGGTATCATAATTTCTACTAATGCAACTTCCCAGTTTTCTTCATTGATGTTAATGGGGTGAACGGGTCTCACGGTAAAACTGTTTTGTTTGTTTCTTGAAAAAAAAAATGTCATAGGAACTGTCACTTAGCAATGTAAAGTAGAAGTCATTCATTATTCAGGTGTGGCGTCTAATCTGTGCCTTCAATGTTTACCAATGTCCCGTTGAAAATTTATATAGTTTGTTTTTTTTTTCTACAAAATGACAGTGTTCTACTTGTGCATTTCAGTCATTGCTTATGCAACACAAAATATGACTTAAAGTTACATTAATTATTCAGTATCGTCATAAACATCAGTTTTCTTTTTCTTACTATTTATAATTATCGGAAATTCAATTGATCATTCTTTTTTCGGGAATTGGCTACTTTCAGTTTCTATGTGCAAAACTTACTATAGACCGATTTTTTTTTCAGAAATCCCGATGATTCGACATTTACCGGAAATGTGTTACTTTCAATATCTATTCATAGTTGTTAAGGGATTTTTTTTACAATCAGTAGTTTCAAGATGACAGAATTAATAACAATCAAAGATAAATCTGGACCTCCCAAAACATATAATTTAGAAATTAAAACGCCTTTATAAATATCCCCTCTGAGTATTTTGTATTATTGTTTTTTTTTTCCAAATGGAAGTCTCAAAATAGTAACATATAAAATGATAAAAATCATTATCATTTTGCTATTTATAGCTCAAATGGGGTCAAATATTTTTTTTTCGAAATAAACATAACGTAAGTTTATAATTTTATACATAACTCTTAGAACATAATCTTAATTTTCTTCAGTTTATAAGAAATATAGTTTTTCATAGGCACATCACAAAACCATTTTCACTGCAAAGTGGATTTGGTTGACTTTATATACAAATCGGTTTCCTGGTGCAAACAGGCTATTGATCTAGCTTACTGGTGTGTGGTTTTTGATTAATGCTCGCATGCTTTTTTCGCCGTTGGTCCGCAGATGAGAGATTATCGAATATATGCTTAAACAGAGTAGAAGGTAGCTATGCTCATGATACTTTAAGGGGACCCACGCGCATTGGGAATTCTCCGCTCTGGGAGCCAACCTGGTCCACAGAGACATTCAAGTGATTCTAAAGTGTATTCGAGATAATCTCAAATCGCCTGGAGTCCCAAGGTGCAGGGAAGCTTACTATGCAATTCACAAGCACATTAGGGAGGTTGTTTGCCACCAGAGGCGGCATCTAATTCTCTTGGTGTCTTTTCCTATATAGCTTGGTCCTACCAAAGATACATTTTCACTCCAGAAGGTTATTCATACCCACTGCCGGTCATGGAAGTTGGTTTTCTAGGCCAAATTGTCAAATGTGTAGAGGTGGACGTGTAGAATCTCCACATTGTGGATCTACATTCTCCACACCCACATTGCTCCACATTGAGCATTTTAAGCTGAGTCTTAGAAGCCATAAAGAGCTGGTTGCAAAATTGCCGAATGTTAGATGTGGACATGAGGAATCTCCACATTGTGGATCCACATTCTCTACATTACATCTACATTTGTTCCACATTACCTCCACAATTTCAATGCAGAGATGTGGTGGTTACACAATTTCAATGTGGAGGTTACACAATTTCAATGTGGAGACGTGGAGTTTCCACATTTGCGATGTGGATATGTGGGGTTTATACATTTGTCATGTGGAGATGTGGAAGTTAAGAGACCAGTAATTTGAAACTATGAAGTCTTGAGACACAAGACCAACACAATGTTATCTTGTAGTACCCTTGAGCTCTTGAAAACTTATCACAAACATTTCCAACAACAAACACCAGAGCCTAAGTTATTTCCAAAAGATGCTATAATACGCCAACAGTGAAAACTTTCAGTACCTCATTTCAAAACTTAAGACCAACTACATAGCAACTTTACACCCAAACTGGCCTTGTCAAACTTAGATAAAGGGGTGTCACCCAGGCGAGAAATTATAGCGAGAAATTATGGCGAGAAACTTACCCAAATCACAAACTGGCCTAGTCAAGCATAGATACAGGGATAGAGGTCTGGTGAGAAACTATGGCGAGAAAACATCTTACTGGTCGTTCCAAGACGGCCCTTCTGTCGTGTTTTGTTTTGTGATAGTTCGTCTTTGCATGAATGTATGTCTTATATCTTTTTATTTTTGATAGGCGTTTTGTCATTTTGTGGGAAAGTAACTGTCATTTTGGCTTTACGCTTGTGATGTTTTCATCATAGTGAAGTTATTGTGTTCTTGTTTCTTCCCTTTTGATGTCTTTCAAGGGAGGTTTTAGGTGAATGTATTGATTCCTGATCATTGCCTTCACATCTATTTCCCTATGAAGTACTCGAATATCAAGTTCAAGGTAACGTTGAGACTTCTTTGGTTTAGGTGGTAATAAATCAGTGTTTTGAGAACAGAAAGAAATGATATTGTTAATTAGTTTCAAAATGTTAAGTTTCCACTCTTTAAGTGCTTAATGCTCAACACATACTCTCGCTTACACCATCGATTACTGAATTCATTCAAGGCAGCAGCAATTTCTTCCCTACACTTATCGTAATCAATATTGGAAGGAAGTCTGTATATCTGTCCTTTAGAAATTATATTTCGTATCAAAGAATAAGTAAATATATTTTAATTCCCAGTAATTACATGGCCAGCTGCCGGACAGCAATACACTTAGTCTTTAAAGACAATCGCAGGTATCAGGAGTGTTCAAATCAATATCAAGCTCTGAAACAAGTTTATTGAAATTAAAAATGACAGATCGAACAGGTTTATTGAAATTAAAAATGATAGATTGAAAGGATTACTTTTCCATAGAACTTATTTAACTTTATCACATCTGGTGTTAAGGGAATGTGTGGCGGCCGTTTAAAGTCTCCCTTCCTTCCATCATAGTGGGGGCTATATTGTTTAGTCCTTTAGGTTATTGATTCCACCACGGAATTATCCGAGGGTCACTGATGAGGCCTAGTTGGCCGAAAATATCTAGTCTAGAAAATTGTCAACTCGACACTTTTCAGTTTTGTGTTGTAGTCCTTGCTTCAAAAGGATTACCTTTCAATAGAACATAGTGTTGTTTTTATAGCAGATTATAAGTGTTTAAGTATTTTGAAAGTAAGTGGGAATGGATGAAATCACCGAACAGAACCGTAAGATACTAGGCAAATAATTGAAATGCATACTCTTATTTATGAAAAATATTTTGATGTAATAACGTTTGTGATTAATTTCACAATCGATGTTAGGATTAAGAGCGTGTTGAGTATAACCTCGTGTTAAGAAAGCTGCGTCATATAATTGATTAAATCTGTCGTAGACTTTATTCGCCTCTTATTTCTTTAAATGCGCGTAATTAACTTAATCAGTTAACCCCTATATATATTGCATTGTAACACATTGACCTGATAAATATATGCTATCTCAGGACAAGTGAGCTTTATCATGTCAACGTGACATTGCACTTTTATGAATAAAGCGGACTTCTGGCAAAAAAACTAAAATGTTATTATTGCAGAAAAAAAATGGAAAAAATCTATTGAAAATTGTCAAAAGAAAAATAACGGTCAGCTGTAAGTAAATATACTGACCGAATACATTCCGCGCCGGAATGTTGGGACGGACGGACGGACTGATCGCAAATTGCCAATTTTAATAGTTTACAAGGGGATAAACTGATAAGTAGAAAACCATATTCGTGTCTTTTGTCATCAAGTGTATCAGGCTCGGCTTCGAGAACGCATGTAGAATCGCTCGGCAAGCCTCTCGATTCTACAAGCGTTCTCGAAGCCTTGCCTGATAAGCTTGATATCAAAAGACACGAACCTGGTATTCTCTATTTAGTTTTACTGTTTTTCCTGGTGCCATGAGGACTAGTTTTACGTTTTCGGAATTCCAAAAGAGAGAAAATATTAAAATCTGACATTTTAGAAATATTACCCTCATGATAATAGGGGATCTTACATGAGTGTTCATGTATCATTGAATTTATTGAACGAGTTGAGGAAAAGGTAGTAAACGCGAGGCTTTCCCGAGCAATTTATTCCTTTTACTCAACGAGTTTAATAATTCAATAATACATGACAACGAATGCAAGATTCTATTTATCATACGACATTTAATACGCATTTTATTCACGATTTGTTTATAAAAAAAAATGTCAATATTCCGCCATTAGTAAACGCGACTTCGTTAAGGACATCGTACATGTAACGTTATTGGGCGTATCTAACTAATTTGCATATTTAATCCCCTAGTGGATTACGAAATTTATTACATGGTGTTATTACACGGTACACTCTCAGACGCGACGTCATGTGATAAAGAATGTTATCATTAAAATCAATTGGAAAAGATGTCTGTAATGATTTAATCTATTTTAATTCAGTTTCTTAACTTTTAATGATTTAAAATAGAAGACATCAAACATAAAATAACTTCACTATTATGAAAACGTCACAGGCGGAAAGCCAAAAGGACTTTCCCACAAAATGGCCCAAAGCATCACGAAAACACGCCTATATAATTTTGAACCCCTTGAACCCCACTTTTATATAGTAAAACTGGGGTTTCCGGAGGTATACCTTATTTTTCTTATTTCTGCTCTAAGGTATAGATTGTGGGTACTCGTTAGAACCACCTCGATGAGGGGGTCTAACGAGTGCCCACAATCTATATTTGGAGCAGTAATAAGAAAAATATCGCATTTTTCATCATAAAATTTTCATTCTTTTCGGCGATAAAGGTGGCAATGTATTTGTATAGGCGTGTTTGCGTAATGGCTATCCAAAATTAAAAGATATTAGTACTAGGTGTACGAAAAGACGAACTATAACTATAATAACCCATGAAAGAAGAACCGCCTCGGAACGGTCAGTCAAAACATTTTTACTGGGGGCTTATATCGAGTTTACTTGGTCTCAGACCATAACGCAAACACGCCTATACAAATACATTACCACCTTTATCGCCAAACAAATGAAAATTTTAAGATGAAAAATTGTATTATTTTTTCTTATTTCTGCTCAAAATATAGATCGTGGGCACTCGTTAGAACCGCCTCGATAAGGCGGTTCTAACGAGTGCCCATGATCTAATATAGATTGTGGGTACTCGTTAGAACCGCCTCGATGAGGCGGTTCTAACGAGTACCCACCATCTATTATTTAGAGCAGAAATAAGAAAAATAAGGTATACCCCCGGAAACCCCAGTTTTACTATATAAAAGTGGGGTTCGAGGGGGGTCAAAATTATATAGGCGTGTTTTCGTGATGCTCGCCCTTGGTCCTGTTGTGGTTTGGACATATAATTTGTTAAGTCCGCATGAAGGATGTCTAAAATAAGAGTGAAGGCAATGATCAGGAGTCGATACAATTAACCCATTGCTCCGATCAGAGACACCAAAGGGAAAGAAACACAATCATGAAACAACAGACCCGAATGGAAACATCAATAGCGGAAAGACAAAAGGACAGTCACTTTCCCACAAAATGGCCAATTTGCTATCCAAAACAAAATAATATAAGCGATACAAACACTCAAAGACAAATCATAAAAAAATCGCGACAGAAGAACCGCCCCGGAACGGCCAGCGAAACGATCTCCACCGGGGTCATTAGTGCAACATCTCCGAGAACAAAACAAAATCAAACGACTACAAAGATGAAACAACGATGAGGATGTTGGGATGGACGGATTGATCGGCAATTGCCAATTTAAAGAGTTTTCAAGGGGATAAACTGATACGTAGAAAACCAGATTCGTGTCATTTGATATCAAGTTTATCAGGCTCGGCTCCGAGAACGCATGTAGAATCGCTCGGCAAGCCTCGCGATTCTACAAGCGTTCTCGAAGCCTTGCCTGATAAACTTGTTATCAAAAGACACGAACCTGGTATTCTCTATATTTTGGATAGCCTTCTTGCCATTTTGTGGGAAACTGGCCTTTTGGCTTTCCGTATGTGATGCTTTGATTAGGGTTTATTGTGATGTTTTTAGTCACTTCTATAGAGGATCTTACACGAGTGGTCATTTCATATGAAATTTATGAAACGAGCCTTCGGCGAGTTTCATAAATTTCATATGAAATGACCACGAGTGTTAGATTCTTTTTATAATATGGTTACTTTAAATTGGATTTTAACGAAAAATGCATTGTTGACATGGACGTCGTCATGACGTTACTTAATCCCGCCAAAGTGTTATTACACGTGTGGTCATACGATATTTATTACACGACGTTATCCAATGCTTATCAATGACGTCATATGATAAATATAGTTATTTCACATTCGGGTTTCTTTCCCTTTGGGAACCTTCGTGGTCTACCTGATGATTTTCTTTAGCTCCATCTTACAGTGTGTGGAACAAGTTATGAGCCCTCATCTTTAATTTATCACAGTTGTTCAATTTAATTTGTATTTGAGTATGTAATTCTGCGATGGTCTATTGGTTAACTTTTTGTGTTGTATATAATATTAGAATCTAGAGTGAAGGTTGGGCCCATAGAATCATTTTAAACTTCCCAGTCGTTCTTGCTACTGACCGTCCTAAAGCGATAGTTCTAATGTTGTTTGTTTTAAAGTGAAGTTTGTCGGAATTTCCGACAGGGCCCTGCATGTTGCATGTGCTTATGGTTGTGTATTATTATTATTAATTATTTATTTAATTTTCATTAATTTTGCACGTTGCACATTGATCACCTCATGGTTGCTGTGCTATTGGTGATTCGCTTTTTTCCCCTCATCGTTAGTTACCTTCCTGTTGGTGCCATTTGTAGGCTGTAATCTGTCATTGTGGCTTTTCCTGGACATCTATTTCTATACCTTTGGGTAGTTGTATCGATTCCTGATCATTGCTTTCACTTCTATTTTTATCAACCGCGGTCGGGTAAATCACCATGCATACAGTCTGTCGTATAACAATTATGTTGTACCCAATCTTTTTATATCGAAGAAAGATTTTACGAAATTGTACACTAAAATCATTGCAAGCAATTATGTTTATGAATTTATATACTAAGTCACCATGAATACAGGTTTTGATTGGCGTCGTAGCAGAAGAGATTTAAGTCCAACATTGAATTTTAAAATTTTGAAACTAAGTCGAAATGACAGCTATAAAACTTAGAAAACAGAAGTAAAGGCAGTGATCAGGAATAGATACAATATTAACCAACACCTCCTATCAGAGACACCAATGAGAAAGAAACACTTTTGTAAATTTGTTCCAGTTATTTGTCTAAATCGCGACGGAAGTAGTAAGGGCGAGGATTGTAGCCACGTAAAATCGATTTAAGCCCCCTCAGTGGAATTCGTTTCACTGACCGTTCCAAGTTGGTTCTTCTGTCGCGGTTTATTTTTGTTACAGCTTGTCTTTGAGTGTGTGTATCGCGTATATTATTTTGTTTGGGTAGCCAGTGGCCATTTTGTGGGAAAGTAACTGTTCTTTTGGCTTTCCGCTATTGATATTTCCATTAGGGTCTAGTTGTTTCATGTTTGTGTTTCTTTCCCTTTGGTGTCTTTGATGGGAGCTGTGGGTTACTTATATCGATTCCTAGTCCTTACCTTCATTTCTATTATCCTCATGTATAAGATCACATATGATCTTGTATCCATACCTGCAGCAGACTACCTAATTCCTAATGCTAGGCAGTCAAGATTCAATCACCCATAAGCTTACAGGCAAATCCCAACTCTCAAAGACCACTGATCATGAAATCGATTCTACGGTCATTCTCTCCCTTCCGCTGATTCAAGAAGGACAGTTGCCAGTTTCTGGCGAAAGCATGTGCACTGTACTGGTTAACCGCTTATGTATAAACCTGCCCAGGAAAAGTGTGGATAGGTAAACTGACCGGCTCAAAAATGACATAAATAGTGTTGACTGGGCCGTTAAACTCCAATACAAACAAAACAAACAAATGCCTCACCGTACATATCAGATGTGCTTTTATCTTTTATCTGTACTTACGCCTACATTTCACTTGTACACTGTTTCTTAACTAGAGACGGATCCAATGTTTTGACACGTGACTTTGTTTACATTTCACTGCGCATGCGCCAATTACCTTCCCTGTAGAGTACCTCTTTTATCCGGTGCGTAAATTTACCGGAACGGACCGGCACGGACCTAATTACCGGAAAGTACCGGAACGGAGCCATTTTTAAACCCATTTTTTTGCATTTTTATTATTACTTTTTTCACCTGCATATTGAGGTGATCCTTAAATAAATAACCATGTTTGAAACTACTTCGATTGCCTTTTGCAATATTATGTAACTGAAACATTGATACATTGCAGTATGACCATAGTAATACAGAATTGCTTTAGATTATATTAGACGAGATTAATCAAAGTTATTTCCTTGTAAACTATACTTTTCTCTACATAAAATAGGTTTTTCCAGGGTGTTCATTACATGCACTTGATAACGTGGTTATTTTTGTTTATTTCTCCTGTTGGTACGTTTGTCTCCTTGTGGGATATACAATTCTTTTTTTTTTTCTCATTTCTGCTGTTGATCATAGATTGTGGGTACTCACCAGAACCTTCTCAGTTGGGCTTTCCAAACGGGCACCCACAATCTATGTTAAAAGAAGGATTTAGAAACACATATCAAAATCACACCTGAAAAGCCAATAGCCATGTTGCGGACTTTTTTTTTCTTCTTTTCTTTTTCCTTTTTTTTTATTTGTTTTGTTTTTAAATCTCTACTCAATTTGTTGTTGTTGTTTTTTTTTCTTTCTTTTAAGTGTTCTTTTAAGCTGACGGGCGTTATTTCGACCATTTACACCTCCTTCACACCTAAGTAAAAGACCGACATATCGTTTTATCAACACCTAATATCATTAGATTGTCCACCACTAAGGTAAGTAGATTACTACGAGTAAAAGCACACATTCATGTTGATCGGATTATAACTCAAATATACTTTAATCGCTTTGAACTGGCGGAATTTAAATTGACAAATTATTGTGTGCCTTGTTAGTCTATTTTTTTTCTTTAATTCCTTTCTTGAGATCATGAGATTAACAACTATCCATTCGACAATTATCAAATTTCCAAACTTTAGATGATTTATTAAATATTGATAATACCTATTTCGATGGTTTGATCAGTCAGATTTACCCCCCCCCCCCCCCCCAGAACTTCAGTTAAATAAAGCAAATTCTTCTGATACCGAGGCCCCGTTTTTGGATTTACATCTATCTATTGTAGATGGTTTTGTTTCGTGCAAAATTTATGATAAACGCGATGACTTTGATTTTGAGATTGTAAATTTTCCTTTTTTGGATGGTGATGTTCCTCGTGCGCCATCCTATGGCGTTTATATTTCGCAATTAATTCGATTTGCTAGAGTGTGTAGTCATGTAACTGACTTCAACACTCGTAATAAATTATTAACGGCTAAACTCCTTAATCAGGGTTATCGCTACCATAAACTACGCAAAGCCTTTTCAAAATTTTATAGACGCCATTCTGATTTAATTTCAAAATTCAATATTGGACTTAAATCTCTTCTGCAACAAGGTCTATCGGAACCCGAATTTTATGGTGACTTAGTATATAAATTCAGAAGTATGAACTTGACCTAGGATATACCAACCTGGGTCTTGCGCGTGACACATCGACTCAATTGGTGGTTAACATTTCTACCAAGTAATTTCCAATAACGGACGCAAGAATAAGACATTTTTCGTTACCTCTGACCTCTTAGTATGACCTTGACCTTGGGGGTACCAACCTTGGTCCTGGGCACGACACATCGCCTCACGATAGTAAACATTTCTGTCAAGTAATTTCAAAATACATCCAGATATAAGAAAGTTATTGACTGTGTTTAAGATTCGGACCCTTTTTTAATCTCTAACCTCTGAGTATGGTGGTATGGACCTGGGTTTTGTGTGAGACAGATCTTTTCATGATGGCTAACATTTTTGCCAAGTAATTTCAAAATCCATCTAGAAATAAGAACGTTTTGAACTGTGATTAACACTTTTTAGACCTTTGACCTCTAAGTACGACCTTGACCTCGAAGGTACGGACCTGTGTTTTGCGCGCGACACATCGTCTCACGATGGTGAATATTTCTGCCAAGTAATTTGAAAGTTCATCCAGAAATAAGAAACTTATTGACCGTGTTTAAGTTTCACAACTTTTTGACATCTGACCTCTGATTACCACCTTGACCTTGGAGGTACTGACTTGGGCTTTGCGAGTGACATATCGACTCATGATGGTGAACATTTATGCCAAGCAATATCAAAATCCATTCAGAAATAAGAAATGTAGCGTAAATATGTGTTAGGTGAGTTTATTCACCTTGTATCCTGTACATATTCCGAAGGAGCAATAGCTTTTCGATGCACCGCTCCGGTAGTGTGATCGTCGGGCCTTGCTCCCGTCATTTGACAGGACTCTGACAGGAGACGTGCAGGAGTCGCCGAAGCTTCTGTGAGGGTATATAAGGGCACAGTTTATGATTGTTGGGCAGAGTATATATTTCAGTTATGAGGATTAAATTCAGGAATAAAGTTTAGTGCTAGTTCATTTGGATTGTCCATCCATATCTAAGGAATTCACACGAATCCTGAATTATTTTGTGGCGAGTCGAGAAAACGCTACAATGGTGGCAGCAGTGGGATAAGTGAAAATGTTAAGACAAGATGGATTTTTCAAATCGTAGAAGTGAAAAGGTTACTACTCCAACGGAGCAGTACTACAGAAGCCTTTATGGAAGTGCTACACCATTCCCGGAGAAACAGTTACGTTTCAGATGGAGTACTCTAAGTAAGTCGAACTTACTATTTTCTCCAGAATACGAGTAGAAGTAAAACAAAGATCAGGAATCGATACAATTAACTTACTCCACCGATCAAAGACACCACAGGGAAAGAAACACAAACATTACGAGAGCTATTCTCCTGCATCCTCACATTCTGCATATAGTGCTATTCGTAACCGCATTCCTTATTCTCCAAGCGTTGATAGAAACTCCAGTTCAGCGTGGAGATACAGAAAGCTCCAAGATTGTGGAAAAGGCAGTGATTCGCGCTCGTCTGAAATGTCATGTGACAGGAAAATGTGGCGGTTAATCAAATTATTTTCATTTGGATGACTGTAACACTCCTTTCTGTGTTGTGTTACTGGTGCGTTAGGAAGTTCACATCTGTAAATAATTTCAATATGAGTCACGAAAACATGATTTACATTGTTGTAGCATTAACCGCAATTTTTGCAATGATGATCACAGTATTATTTGTGAATCCGAGTTCAAACTGATTTGACCTGAAAGTGCGTGATTCATCTCTTTGGCAATGAAGGCAATCGGCACAAAATTATGCAAGAGATACGCCTAGTCAGTCTTTAACACAGTTAAATGAGCAGACCTTTTATATTCCGACAAGAGAAAGGAGCTTTCCAGCTACTCCGGCAGTTGCTCGGAGTGGTGACATTAATCCTTCAACAGTCCGGAGTATTGAAGAATCCAACGTCATGGGGCAGCCTGCCACCGCACGGACTAATTAAGCTGCTCTGGTAGTTACATGATCTAGTGTTGTTGAACCTTCAACTCATAAAAGTAGTTTAGGTCTTAGTACCAAAGCGTTAATCCAAAATCATTAATCCACAGACAAATGGCAAATAGCAATGTTCAGATCAACAGACGTGGACTCCAGAAGAGGGTAATCAGGCGTCCGCGGATAGTAAGCATTACTTGGTAAGCAAGCTTCGCCCACCATGCCTATCGACCTGAACGAAAAAAAGGAGTAAATGCCGAGAAGGGTATGTCCGAGATTTTGGAAGTCCTATGGCTAATCATGATATGAACAATGTTGCAAATGAGACTAATGCAGACCGGCGATTCAGGCCGACTCCTACTGTAGTCCAGAATGTAGTCTAAACTTCAGACACTTGGTATGAATGATAATGCATTTGGAACACAGAACTTGCCTGAAACTGTCGCAAAGGAAGTAAATTGTCCGAATAAGAATACAGGTTCGATGAAAGAAAGCACTTTGTTGAACTCAAATAGAGAAAACGAGTTTTCAAATATCGAAACACGTGGGTGTGCAGCCAGAATAACGTTCAGTGGAAGCGGTACGGATGTGTGGCTTGAGTTTGTTCGATACTTTGAAAATAGTGGAATTAAACAACTGTTCACAGGAGAAGTCTAGAAGAATGTTTCTGTGTCTTTTGAGGGGTCAAGCTGAGTCCTTTGCCTATGGGTTACCTTTAGATGTACAAAGCAATTGGACATGTCTCAAAACGCATATGGAAGAAAGGTTTGGACTTCTATCTATGAGAGACAGCTACATATCCGAGGCAAAGTTGAAGAGGAAGAAAAATGATGAACATTTTAGAGACTTTGGGCAAGCTGTTGAAAGTAGTAGTAAAACAAAGATCAGAAATCGATACAATTAACTTATTCCACCCATCAAAGACACCAAAGGGAAAGAAAGACAAACATGAAGCGACCAGACCATAATGGAAACCTAAACAAGGGAAGGCCATAAGGACAGTTACTTTCCCACAAAATGGCCAAATGGCCATCCAAAATAAAAAGACACAAGTGATACACACAGTAAGTAACAAACAACAACATAAATAAACCGCCACAGAAGAACTGCCTTGGAACTACAGAGATGAAACAAGGTTGAGGACTCGACAGCATACAATAACAGAATTGCTGGAGCAAAAGAAAACCAATAGTTAGACTCCGAGAAAGTCTTTTCAGACATGCGTATCCCGAGAACCTTGACGTTGTCAGAGAAAATGCTCTTACAACATTCCTTGAAAACTGTAGCGATTCCGCAGACTTCCGAATGGCAGTGAAGAGAACCAAGCCACAGGCACCGCAAGAAGCGGCCAAGAATGCTATCCAAGAAGAGAGAAAGTGAAAAGAAGAGTACTAGCAAAATAGAAGTGGAGGTAATGCAATCCCTTCGAAACCTGTGTCTGACTTGCAAGAAGGTTCAAAGCCCCACTACGAACGTGGTCGGTTTCAACGGAACAGGAAACCATGGATACAAAGGGAGCAAACTGACGGATGGAGCAAGAATGAACGGAGCAGGTCCTGTCGCAATGATAAAACGTCTTCAAATCAGCCAACAAATGGATGGAATTCAAACAATTCGCAGGAACAGAGGAAAATTCCAGACAAGAATAAAGACCATTTAAACTAAAGATGGTCAACTCTGGGGGCCGCGAGAGTTGGGGTCATTAATCGAGAGAGGCCTATTCAAGCTGACAGAAGATATCGCATCAGAATAGTGATGAAATCGCTGCTTCCTTGAATGAATTCGGTAATCGATGGTGTAAGCGAGAGTATGTTGAGCATAAAGCCCTTAAGGACTGGAAACTTAGCATTTTAAAACTAGTGAATAAACGCATTTCTTTCTATTCTCAAAATACTAACTTATTACCTCCTAAGCCTAAGACGTCTTTACGTCATCTTAAACTAGGTATTCAAGAATTTCATAAGAAGTTTGTTTTGGCCCCTGCAGACAAGGCCGCTAACAGCGTCGTCGTTGTGTCAAGGCACCACTATGTTAACACGCTTAAGCAGGAGTTTGGTGGTACTAAGGCCTATGAACTTCAGCCTTTAGCTGAAGAGAGAGCGTTAGTAGATAAACATATTTGTCATTCAGCCACCAAGTTTGCTGTGTGTGTTACCGAAGGCCAAGACAAGCTTCCTGCGCTATACTGGTTACCAAAACATCAAAAAAAGACCTTACAAAGCACGGTTTATTGCAAATTCTAGCTCCCGCACTACCACTGAACTTTCTACATTATTAACTTCATGTCTTACTGCTGTAGCGTGTACCGGGTCGTCCACGAAGTCAAGCAACGCGGTCACCCATCCGGTTACTAACCGCATTCTCCGTTGCTTAACTTCGCGAATAAGCCAACCACTCTACCTGCGTCGCTAAAAGAGCCGGCTCCTACAGCAAGGTTGTAGAAGTGATATTTATCCATAACCGTTACATTTCTCCCCCTCATCTCTTGACTTCGTCCCGAAGTCAAACATGCCTCACAAGGCTAAACCCGAGGGCAGAGTCTATGTAACAAACAAGCGGCACTGTTTCCATCCCACCGCTGCCACCAATGTAGCGTGTACCGAGGTGTCCACGAAGTCAAGCAACGCGGTCACCCATCCAGGTACTAACCGCATTCTCCGTTGCTTAACTTCGCGAATAAGCCAACCACTCTACCTGCGTCGCTAAAAGAGCCGGCTCCTACAGCAAGGCTGTAGAAGTGATATTTATCCATAACCGTTACATTGCTATTAAAACGCATGTGCTTAAATAGTGTGATAAAGTCTTTGAAAGATCAGGAAGTAATCTGTTTTGGTCTATAAAATATTCGAATGAGGTTTTAACTGTCGGAGTCTGACTGTTGGTTTCCTTTTGCTCCAGCATTTCAGTGGTTTCTTGCTGTCGAGTCCTCACCGTTGCCTCACCTCTGTGGTTCTTTGATTTTTTGTGTTCACGGAGATGTTGCACTGATGAGTTAGGAGGCCTTCATGCGGACTGAACAAACTATTTGTCTAAATCGCGACGGAAGTAAGGGCGAGGATTGTGGCCACGTAAAATCGATTTAAGCCCCCCAGTGGAAATCTTTCCACTGACCGTTCCAAGGCGGTTCTTCTATGGCGATTTATTTATGTTGTTGTTTGTTACATGGATATTATACGACAGACTGCATGCATGGTAGTTAACCCAATCACGGTTGGCAACTTTGCTTCCCTCTTTAAATGGACGCCGGTGGGTCAGGCCTCAGATTCTATGACGGCTCCAACGTAAAGGCTTATTGAAAATTAAAGAGATAATGTTGGTTGGTGCCTGATGCTCTGTCTCTGGTCGGGCTCATCGGAGTCTAACTGTTGGTTTTCTTTTGCTCCAGCATTTCAGTGGTTTCTTGCTGTCGAGTCCTCACCGTTGTCTCACCTCTGTGGTTCTTTGATTTCTGTGTTCACGGAGATGTTGCACTGATGAGTTAGGAGGCCTTCATGCGGACTGAACAAATTATTTGTCTAAATCGCGACGGAAGTAAGGGCGAGGATTGTGGCCACGTAAAATCGATTTAAGCCCCCCAGTGGAAATCTTCCACTGACCGTTCCAAGGCGGCTCTTCTGTGGCGATTTATTTATGTTGTTGTTTGTTACTTACTGTGTGTATCACTTGTGTCTTTTAATTTTGGATGGCCATATGGCCATTTTGTGGGAAAGTAACTGTCCATATGGCCTTCCTTTGTTTAGGTTTCCATTATGGTCTGGTCGCTTAATGTTTGTTTTTCTTTCCCTTTGGTGTCTTTTATGGATGGAGTAAGTTAATTGTATCAATTCCTGATCTTTGTTTTACTTCTACTTTACTGTGTGTATCACTTGTGTCTTTTAATTTTGGATGGCCATATGGCCATTTTGTGGGAAAGTAACTGTCCTTATGGCCTTCCTTTGTTTAGGTTTCGTTATGGTCTGGTCGCTTAATGTTTGTATTTCTTTCCCTTTGGTGTCTTTGGTGGGTGGAGTAAGTTAATTGTATCGATTCCTGATCTTTGTTTTACTTCTACTTTAAATAAATTGAAATCCAGACATTTTCGTGCTTCAAGTCTGTCTAATTACGATTTTTCCACTCTTTACACTACACTTCCTCATAATCTTATAAAGAAAAGCTTAATGATTTAATTGAATGGGCTTTTCACAGAGAAGATTCTCTATCTTGCATGTCATGTCAGAAATGCACTTTCCACTTCTAAAGAGCATAAGAATTATACACTTTGGCCATGTCAGAAAGTGTGTGATGCCCTCACCTTTCTACTTGACAATATTTATATTAGATTCGGTACTAAGTTATTTAGACAAATTGTGGGTATTCCGATGGGTACAAATTGCGCACCTCTTGTGGCTGATCTGTTCTTGTATTGTTATGAAAGAGACTTCATGTTGTCGCTTTCCATTGATTACCAATCTGAAATTATTGAAGCTTTTAGCTCCACTTCTAGATATTTAGATGATTTATTAAATATTGATAAAAGCTATTTCGATGGTTTGACCAGTCAGATTTACCCCCCCCCCCCCCTCAGAACTTCAGTTATATAAAGCAAATTCTTCTGATACCGAGGCCCCGTTTTTGGATTTACATCTATCTATTGTAGATGGATTTGTTTCGTGCAAAATTTATGATAAACGCGATGACTTTGATTTTGAGGTTGTAATTTTCATTTTTGGATGGTGATGTTCCTCGTGCGCCAATCTATGGCGTTTATATTTCGTAATTAATTCGATTTGCTAGAGTGTGTAGTCATGTAACTGACTTAAACACTCGTAATAAATTATTAACGGCTAAACTTCTTAATCGGGGTTATCGGTACTATACACTACGCAAATCCTTTTCAAAATTTTATAGAAAGTAGAAGTATAACAAAGATCAGGAATTGATACAATTAACTTACTCCACCCATAAAAGACACCAAAGGGACGCCATTCTAATTTAATTTCAAAATTCAATATTGGACTTAAATCTCTTCTGCAACAAGGTCTATCGGAACCCAAATTTTATGATGACTTAGTATATAAATTCAGAAAAATATATAACCGCAATGACTTCAGCACCCAATTTCGTAAAACCATTCTTCGATATAAAAAGATTGGGTACAACATGGATGTTATACGACAGACTGCATGCATGGTAGTTAACCCAATCACGGTTGGCAAATTTGCTTCCCTCTTTAATTGCACGCCGGTGGGTCAGGCCTCAGATTCTATGACGGTTCCAACGTAAAGGCTTATTGAGAATAAGTGAGATCTAATTCAAGGTAATGTTGGTTGGTGCCTGATGCTCTGTCTCTGGTCGGGCCAAACGGAGTCTAACTGTTAGTTTTCTTTAGCTCCAGCATTTCAGTGGTTTCTTGCTGTTGAGTCCTCACCGTTGTCTCACCTCTGTGGTTCTTTGATTATGTGTGTTCACGGAGATGTTGCACTGATGAGTTAGGAGGCCTTCATGCGGACTGAACAAATTATTTGTCTAAATCGCGACGGAAGTAAGGGCGAGGATTGTGGCCACGTAAAATTTATTTAAGGCCCCTCCCCAGTTGAATTCTTTCCACTGAACGTTCCAAGGCGGTTCTTCTGTGGCGGTTTATTAATGTTGTTTGTTACTTACTGTATGTATCACTTGTGTCTTTTTATTTTGGATGGCCATTTGGCCATTTTGTGGGTAAGTAACTGTCCGTATGGCCTTCCTTTGTTTAGGTTTCCATTGTGGTCTGGTCGCTTCATGTTTGTGTTTCTTTCCCTTTGGTGTCTTTGATGGGTGGAGTAAGTTAATTGTATCGATTCCTAATCTTTGTTTTACTTCTACTTTCCATTCAGTGACGGTATGATGGTTTCTGGATTGTTGTACAATATACCAGTGTTATGGAAGGTTGACACCGGTTCAAGAAAGACAGTTATCACGTTCGATACATTTGACAGAATACCACCACCGTTCAGGCCAGAATTGAAATCAACAAAACACAAGTTCTCTAATGCTAGTGGGCAGGAGATACTATGCAGATGTGAAGGTTTGATGACATTGCAGTTGGAAGGAAAGGGATATTGTTGGTGAAGTAACAAACAACTTGCTCGGAGAAGATTTTATCACACACTTTGAATGCAATTTCCATTATGATGCACGGGAAGTCAGAATATTTAACACAGGAAACAAAAGAATGTGTTGCGAAAGTATGTGAGTGTGGATACTGTTTATGCTCCACAGGAAAGAAAGCATTTATCACATTAAGCTGAAAAACAGATCATGCGGATCCGAAAGTAGAGGCAGTGAGCTTGGCATTTTGACTCCGGTGTGGAAGTTTGTGCAAACATATGGTCTTGCGGTTGCTAGGACTCTTGTTGACACTTCTAATTCGGCAGTCTAGGCAAGGATATTAAACCCAGGTGATACCGGAGTTACAATAAACAAAGGTACTCCTTAGGCATTGCTGTCTCCTGTAGAGGAAATAGGACATTCCTTCGACTTGAAAGGACTCGAAAAGAATAATTTACAGAAGAATAACACCACAACAGGACAAGGATTTCCAGAACATCTGAAACAAATGTTTGAAAAAGGATGTGAATATTTATCACCAGAACAACGTGTCCTTTTCAAAAATGTCATCATTCAGCATGAAGACAATTATGCAATACCAGGTGAAGTAGGCCGTACCATGATTGGGAGTCACAAAATCAAGTAAATGACGATACTCCTATAAAAAAAAAACCTCCAAAGTAGAAGTAAAACAAAGATCAGGAATTGATACAATTAACTTACTCCACCCATAAAAGACACCAAAGGGGAAGAAATACAAACATTAAGCGACCAGACCATAATGGAAACCTAAACAAAGACGGATTCCTGTATTCAAACGTGATCTCCTTGAAGAAGAAATTAAGAAATTGGAAGAAAAGGGCCCTCATTGGAACTCGTTTCCGCTGACCATTCCAAGGCGGTTCTTCTTTCGCGGTTTATTTTTGTTATGGTTTGTCTTTGGGTGTTTGTGTCGCTTATATTATTTTATTTTGGATAGCATATTGGCCATTTTTCAATGTCGGGTAAAAGTCCCACAAAATTGGAAGCAACGTCTCCAAAGTGACCTTCACAGTGTCGACAGGGACTTTAAAAAGTAGAAGTAAAACAAAGATCAGGAATCGATACAATTAACTTACTCCACCCACCAAAGACACCAAAGGGAAAGAAACACAAACACCAAGCGACCAGACTACAATGAAAACCCAAACAAAGGAAGGCCACAAGGACAGCCACTTTCCCACAAAATGGCCATATGGCCATCCAAAATTAAAAGACACAAGTGATATACACAGTAAGTAACAAACAACAACATAAATAAATCGCCACAGAAGAACCGCCTTGAAACGGTCAGTGGAAAGATTTCCACTGGGGGGCTTAAATCGATTTTACGTGGCCACAATCCTCGCCCTTACCTCCGTCGCGATTTAGACAAACAACCTGCCAAGTCCGCACGAAGGCCCCCCAACCCACCAGCGCAACATCCCCGCGAATACAAAAAATCAAAGAACCACAGAGGTGAGACAACGGTGAGGACTCGACAGCAAGAAACCACCGAAACGCCGGAGCAAAAGAAAACCAACAGCCAGACCCCGACGGGCCCGACCAGAGACAGAGCATCAGGCACCAACCAACATTACCTTGAATTAGATCTCTCTAATTCTCAATAAGCCTTTATGTTGGAGCCGTCATAGAATCTGAGGCCTGACCCACCGGCGTCTCTGGTCGGGCCCATCGGAGTCTAACGGTTGGTTTTCTTTTGCTCCAGCATGTCAGTGGTTTCTTGCTGTCGAGTCCTCACCGTTGTCTCACCTCTGTGGTTCTTTGATTTTTAGTGTTCACGGAGATGTTGCACTGATGAGTTAGGAGGCCTTCATGCGGACTGAACAAATTATTTGTCTAAATCGCGACGGAAGTAAGGGCGAGGATTGTGGCCACGTAAAATCGATTTAAGCCCCCCAGTGGAAATCATTCCACTGACCGTTCCAAGGCGGTTCTTGTGTGGCGGTTTATTTATGCTGTTGTTTGTTACTAACTGTGTGTATCACTTGTGTCTTTTTATTTTGGATGGCCATATGGCCATTTTGTGGGAAAGTAACTGTCCTTATGGCCTTCCTTTGTTTAGGTTTCCATTATGGTCTGGTCGCTTAATGTTTGTGTTTCTTTCCCTTGGTGTCTTTGATGGGTGGAGTAAGTTAATTGTATCGATTCCTGATCTTTGTTTTACTTCTACTTTACCCAACATCAACCCAAGGGAATATGTATATCTTGGTAGTTGGAGATTATTTCACGAAGCTATCTGAGTTATACCCACTTCCAAATATTACAGCTAGAACAGTTGCAGATTATCTCTTCAGAGGATGGATAAAGCGCTACGGATATCCAAGAGAGATAAATTCAGACCAAGGTAGACGGTTCTAAAGTGCTCTTTTCAGAGAAGTATGTGCCCTATTACAGATAGGGAAAACCCGGACAAGTCCACTACACCCAAGATCAGATGGTATGGTGGAAAGGATCAACAAATCTGTGTACAACATCCTATCAAAGTACGTAACAGCGAATCAGCGAGACTGGGACCAGCACCTTGATTTTATTGTTATGGCATATAATAGTACAGTGCATGAAGTACTGGGATGTCACCTTACCGTCTGGTGTTTGGAGAAAATATGACGGTTCCTATTGATCTTTTTACCGATCCTGTTCCAGGCGAAAAAAATTCCAGTGCATCAGAATATGTGATGAAATTGCAAGGAAAATTGAGAGCGGCACACATTAATGTAAGGGACACTCTCAAAATATCTGCAGAAAGGCAGAAGAAACAGTATAATTGTAGAGTCAATGAATTTACCTACAAACCCGGTGGCTCTGTCTCTGGTTGGGCCCTTCGGAGTCTAACTGTTGGTTTTCTTTTGCTCCAGCATTTCAGTGGTTTCTTGCTGTCGAGTCCTCACCGTTGTCTCACCTCTGTGGTTCTTTGATTATTTGGGTTCACGGAGATGTTGCACTGATGAGTTAGGAGGCCTTCATGCGGACTGAACAAATTATTTGTCTAAATCGCGACGGAAGTAAGGGCGAGGATTGTGGCCACGTAAAATCGATTTAAGCCCCCAAGTGGAATTCTTTCCACTGACCGTTCCAAGGCGGTTCTTCAGTGACGGTTTATTTATGTTGTTGTTTGTTACTACTTACTGTGTGTATCACTTGTGTCTTTTTATTTTGGATGGCCATTTGGCCATTTTGTGGGAAAGTATCTGTCCTTATGGCCATCCTTTGTTTAGTTCTCCATTATGGTCTGGTCGCTTAATGTTGTGTTTCTTTCCCTTTGGTGTCTTTGGTGGGTGGAGTAAGTTAACTGTATCGATTCCTGATCTTTGTTTTACTTCTACTTAGTATGGAGGAATCAGAAGAAGGTAACACCTGGAATCAAGTGTAAGATATCTCGTCATTGGACGGGTCCATGGATTATTACAAAGAAGATTTGTGACATTCTTTTTTAAACTTCAGCATGCTCCAAGTTCACCCCCAGTTGTTGTACACGGAGACAGTATTAAACCATTTGTAGGACCGGAAACATTGGATTGGTTTCAAGTACGTACCCAAAGTGTTCAATTCGTGTCTTTACCTAATTTGGAAAACTTTAACATGAAGATGTCAGAACCGTTATCTGGTTTAAAAGTTTCTGGATCGAGAATGAATAAATGTTCAGTTGAGTCCAGCAAAGATGTTCATCTGTCTCCAACATTTTGTTTGGTAGACATACCGAACCAGAGCAGTACAAGAAAGCCGTCTTATTTTGTAAGTGATGGTAGGTCTCCATTTTGTACATTATGTGAGGACAGTGAATTGTTTGAACACAATGAGAGACCCCAAAACGTTGTTAGTCATCAGGGTGTGCCGTATGAACTGAAAGTTAAAACTTTTCGTAAAGACTGTCCCGTGTATCGGAAAGAATTGCAACAGGGCCGTTAGGGTCTCTTAAATGAGCCAGAGGAAGACAGATTATTACCGGTACAGTGCTCACTGGAGCACTATCAGATGAGGGAGAAATGGTCACCGGAGCATGAACAATTATGTTCATGAGAGCACAATTGCTCTACGGATTCAGTATTCGCCGGAGCGTGACGAATCACCGGAGCAGTTTGTTTGTCCAGCAAAGCGTGGACATTTTTCAAGCCAATCACAAAATGCACGAGAATTTGATGCACAACACACGTGGAGCTTCACACGTGCTAGAACCCAGTCAAGTGTATTCTTCTCAAGCGACGGGCTTGTGTTTACATCAGAGAAGATGGAAAAACCTTTCATATGTGACATTTGTGAACATGGCTACAGCAACAAGAGGAATTTAAAGAGACATAAGAAGGAGGGGCATTCAGCTACTACGGTTTATTTTGTGTGTACTGAGGAGGCCTGTTCAGCTACGTTTCTTCGACGGGGTTACCATCGCGACCATCTCAAGAACCGGCATCGTCTTCAGCCTGCAACAATTGAAGTCTTAGCTGCAGGAGCAGCTGAGAAGTATTGTCCCGCCGAAAGCAACAGACGAAGACGCAAGACCGTAGTTTCTCCGACAGTGCGTGCGTAGCAAAAAAATGTTGGAGCAAAAACAACCAGACTGCATTCAACCTGGAGCGTTAGACGATGTTGATGATCTGCGGAGTCTTCATCCAGGGTTGAGGAAAGTCTTAGTGTAGCGGGCGTCACACAGTGTATGGATGCCCAGGAGCAAGCGTATTCCGATATAAGTAGTGAAAATTGAGACGAAGCGGGCGCAGAGGACCTTCTGAATATTTTAGCCGATGCCTATGACACCGCAAACAACAGCAGTTCTTCTCGTATGGATGGCAGGTCTTCATCTCATGCGGACTTGACTCCTGACACTCCTCCTGATTCTTCAAGCACATCACAAGAGTCTCAGCCGGAGCCCAATGAAACGTCGGAGCATGTGAACGACCATAGCAGTCCTCCTGGGATGGATGGAAGATATTGAATTGAATTGAGCTCCAAATAAATATGGACGTCCTTGAAAACAGTGACAATGAAAATTCTAATGATTGCGATGCCAGAGAAACAGGTACGAATCCGACAGTAAAAGAACGTCAAAAGAAGAAACCTGGCAGGAAAGTCAATAAAACGGCTACTGTCCAAAACATAGAACATGCTGAAAAGGATCTTGATCCGGAGAAGCTAAGGAAGGCCCAAAGTGAAGATGAATGTCTATCTTTTATTGTAAACCTGAAACAGATTGGTCAAGATATTGAAGATATTGAACTGAAAAAATTAATCGCAATGACGTCTACAAAATTTTGAAAAGGCTTTGCGTAGTTTATGGTACCGATAACCCTGATTAAGAAGTTTAGCAGTCAACAATATATTACGAGTGTTGAAGTCAGTTCCCTACATGACTACACACTCTGTCAAATCGAATCAATTGCGAGATATAAACGCCATAGGATGGAGCTAGAGGAACATCACCATCCAAAAAAGGAAACTTTACAACCTCAAAATCAAAATCGTCGCGTTTATCATACATTTTGTAAGAAACAAACCCCTCTACAACAGATAGATGTAAATCCAAAAACGAGATCTCGGTTTCAGAAGAATTTGCTTTATTTAACTGAAGTGCTTGGGTGAATTTGACTGATCATACCATCGAAATATGTATTGTCAATATTTAATAAATCATCCAAATATCTAGAAGTCGAGCTAAAAGCTTCAATAATTTCAGATTGGTTTTCAGCAGAAAGGGACATCATAAAGTTTCTCTCATAACAAAACAAAAACAAATCAGCCACAAGGGGTGCACAATTAGTACCCATCGGAATACCCACAGCTTGTCTAAATAACGTAGTACCAAATCTTATGTAAATATTGTCAAGAAGAAAGGTGAGAGCTTCACACACTTTCTGAAATGACCATAAAGTATAATTTTTATGCTCTTCAGAAGTGAAAAAAGCGTTTCTTACATTACATGAAAGATAGAGGGAGTCTTCCCTATGAAATTCCATTCAATTAAATCATTAAGTTTTTCTTTTATAAGATTATGAGGAAGTGTAGTGTAAAGCTTGGACAAATCATAAGTAGACAGACTTGATCTCTGGTCGGGCCCATCGGAGTCTAACTGTTGGTTTGCTTTTGCTCCAGCATTTCAGTGGTTTTTTGCTGTCGAGTCCTCACCGTTGTTTCATCTCTGTGGTTGTTTTATTATTTGTGTTCACGGAAATGTTGCACTTATGCTTTAGGAGGCCTTCATGCGGACTGAAAAATCATTTGTCTAAAATCGCGATGGAAATAAGGGCGAGGATTGTGGCCACGTGAAATCGATCCCCCCCCCCCCCCCCCCCCCAGTGGAGTTCGTTTCCGCTGGCCGTTCCAGGGCGGTTCTTTTGTCGCGATTTATTTGTCTAATGGTTTGTCTTTAGGTGTTTGTGTCGCTTGTTTTATTTTATTTTGGATAGCCTATTGGCCATTTTGTGGCTCTTTTGGCTTTCCGTTGTTGGTGTTCCCGTTAGGTCTGTTGTTGCATGTTTGTGTTTCTTTCCCTTTGGTGTCTCTGATGGGAGCTATGGGTTGATTTTATCGATTCCTGATCATTGCCTCTACTACTATTTTGAAGCAGAAAAACGTCTGGATTTCAATTTATTTAAAACTTCAAGTAGCATAACCACTACACCACGGAGGCGTCTTGGCAAATCGGTAAGATATTTATATAAAAAGGCGCAGATCCGTTCCCGATATGTCTGTATGCATTAGAGTACCATACTATCTGATTCTAGAAATAACTATTTGGATGAATATCTGAAACGTTTTTGAACTTATTTCTGTTCCAAACACCACTAGGGAAAGTGATTGTGGTGGCACTGACGCACTGGGTGAGATTATTGTAATAATTGACCAATATTCCACATTTGACAAATTTATTTGTTAAAAGGGGCATGCACAATGTGATAAAAGATGAAAATAGTATGTATTTTATATAAATGTCCTAAAAATACGGTAGAAACCGGGGTGAAATTGATCCGTTCCGGTCAGTTCAGGTAATTAGGTCCGTTCCGGTAAATTTACGCACCCTCTTTTATCATGACTGTTGCCGTATAGTGTCAATGAGAATTTCGAATATTTATCGTTTAATTAAACTCCTTTTCTCTCCACAAAATTAACTGATCCATGTCATTTTGTATTTTTGAAGTATTAAATGATATTGAACCGGTCTCTTCTGACATTTTATTGCACATTTTGTTGTCTAAAAAGCGTTATAAAACTACCCACCGTCATAACAAAACTTAGTCGATGCGCTTTATTTAACGGACGGAAATAAGATTAAAATAGAAGTGAAGGCAATGATCAGGAATCGGTACAATTAACCCACAGCTCCCATCAGACACCAAAGGGAAAGAAACACAAACATGAAACAACAGAGCCTAATGGAAACATCAATAGCGGAAAGCCAAAAGGAAAGATTGGTGTCTTTTATGGATGGAGTAAGTTAATTGTATCAATTCCTGATCTTTGTTTTACTTCTACTTTACTTTCCCACAAAATGGCCAATTGGCTATCCAAAACAAACTAATTTAAGCGATACAAACACTCAAATATGTTCCTTTGGAAGCAAGAAATATCCCACAGAACTGGAAAAAACTGCACTGTACATGTTTTCTGGGCCACACTAGCTAGTTTCGGCCAATAAGGCCTCATCACTGACCCTCAAATATTTTCAAAATTCCACAATGGAATCCATGATCCTCAAGGACTAGAAAATATAAACTACACTATGATGTAGGGCAGGGAGACATTTTACGGCCGCCACACATTCCCACACATCAGCTGTAGTGACGTTAAATATGTTCTATAAAAGGGTTATCCTTTGGAAGCAAGAAATACACCACAGAACGGGAAAATATGAAGTGTACACGTTTTCTGGGCCAGACTAGATAGTTTCGGCCAATTAGGCCTCATCAGTGACCCTCAAATATTTTCAAAATTCCACAATGGAATCAATGATCCAAAAGGACAAGAAAATATAAACTACACTATGATGTAGGGCAGGTCGAATTTTTTACGGCTGCCACACATCAGCTGTAGTGACGTTAAATATGTTCTATAAAAGGGTTATCCTTTGGAAGGAAGAAATACACCACATAACTGGAAATATGAAGTGTACATGTTTTCTGGGCCAGACTAGCTAGTTTTGGCCAATTAAAGACAAATCATAACAAAAATAAACCGCGACAGAAGAAACTACTTGGAACGGTTAGTGAAACGATTTCCACTGAGTGTGTGGGGTGGGGGGTGGGGGGGGGGGTTGCTTAAATCGACTTTACGTGGCCACAATTCTCGCCCTTGCTGCCGTCGCGATTTAGACACATTATTTGATCCGTCCGCATGATAGCCTCGATCATATATATTTTCCATCCAAATTTATGTGAAAAAGAAGCAGCTTAATGTCCAAAGGGGTTTGACAATAGTTAATTACAGAAAACAATTTGTGCTACATCAACGGTAGAGTATGGAACGTGAAGTATTTTGCTCACCAGATAAAACGAGGCTAATGACCTACCTTGTGTGTGTGTGTGTCTATTCACTTGTTTTATTTCCATTAATCCCCTTTTGCACTCACAAACCAAACCCCGCCTGATGTCCTCTACGGGAGGTATATACGGAGATGGTTTATGGAATCAGTAACCATGCCAGTCATCATGCAAAACGCATGCGCCGACGGGAGTGCTGGCTCCACGTTTTGCATTTCCGGCCTGATTTCCTACTTTCGATTTACTGACGGCCTTTATTGACACCGAGTATTTTGTTCACATGAGAATATTTGGGTAATAATTAATTATCAGAATACTCACACACTAGAATAAGATTGTGTCATATGTTAATTCTTGCATATGGTATAATTGGGGCCATAATTTGTATTCATACAGCCTCTGTCAATCTGTCAATTGAATTGTCCGCTGGAGAGAAAATTGTCCATAAATTCGTCATGGGCCTAGTACGGCAACTGTAACTGGGAAGCTCCGTGGTGACTGGTTTTTGTTTGATTTGAGGTTTAACGTCCCAGTCAACACTGTTTAGGTCATTTTTGAGACGTTGCTTCCAATTTTGTGGGACTTACCCGACTTTGAGATGAAATGACATCTCAAGCCGTGTCACGCAATGAAACCAATAGGGTTTATTAGCATGGCAGTCCGCCTCGCACTGCGGTTCCTGGACAGGCTTAGATCCTCTAAGCGGTTTACCAGTACTAGTGTGCGGGCCGGATTCAGCTCTGCCTGGAAGCATCATGCAGCCCATATATGTCTTCCAGCCCCTATGGGTGGGTGCTGCCGTGGTGACTGGGAAGTATGGCAAGCCATTTTACTATTTATTATGGAATGTAGATATCTAATTTATTATATAAGATATATTATATTAGATATCTTAATTGTTATATAAGATATCTTATCTAGCATATAAGATATCTTATATAATATATGAGATATCTTTATATATAAGATATCTGATATGTTATATAAGATATCGTATATGCTTTATTAGATATCTTATTTATTATATTAGATATCTTATATAGGATATGAGATATCTAATATAGGATATAAGATATCTTATTTACCAAAATATATAAGATAGCTTATATAAAAAATAAGATATCTAAAATAGCATATGAGATATCTTGTATAACATATCAGATATCTTATATATTATATAAGGTATCTTATTTATTATATAAGATATCTTATTTATTATACAAGATATATTATTTTAAGATAAAATAACATATCTTATATGATACATAAGATATCTGATATATTATATAAGATATCTAATATGTTATATTAGATATCTTATTTGGAATATTAGATATCTTATTTAGCATATCAGATATCTTATATATTCCAGTGAATAAGACATCATATCCTATATCAGATATCTTATTTGATATATTAGATATCTTATACCACTTATAAGATATCTTATATAATATATAAGATATCTTATATAATATATAAGATATCTTATTTACCTAAATATATAAGATATCTTATTTGACAAATAAGATATCTAATATATTTTACCAAAAAACATAATGAAGTCTACCCCAAACTGCCAAAAGCATATCTGGAAATGACTACCCCCATTTATGCCTAACATTCCATAACCCATTTTGTGCCAGAACCCCTTGCAAATAGTGCAGGCCCAGATCAGATCAGGGTCTACAGTATTTGCAAAACGTTCAACTATTTTCAGATTACACAACCTGTCATACCTAATTTTCAAAATGGACTCCTGCCATATATAAGGAGGAAGATTTCATTTGGTAAAAAAAAGGGATAAAAGGAACAAAGAAATATTGAACTAATTATGCGAAAAGTAGAGGCAGAGACCATGCTGAATATATGCACAGTCTGGTGAGAGGCTTTTTTTTTTTTGTCAAAATACATGCAGCGAGCAGCGCTTGGCATAACTCAGAGTTTGAAGTTCAATTAAGACTTCTACTATCTGAAGAATTTTTGTAAGGGAGGATTATTAAATTATACAAACAAAAGCAAGCTGGATTTATTATCTATATTTCTCTCTCTCTCTCTCTCTCTCTCTCTCTCTCTCTCTCTCTCTCTAATAAAACACACTTCAAAAAAGCATTTATAATCAATTTTTTCCATTCCTCTGTCTGTGTAGCAGTCTAATGTGCATATAGATACAAGCGGGAGCGACTATAATTTGTTATTTCTTTCGAATTTACATAAGATATCTTATATGTTGATTAAGATATCTTATTTATCAAATGTATATAGGATATCATTCGTTAAATAAGATATCTTATATGGTATATAAGATATCTTATATGTTCAATAAGATATCTGATATACCAATTAAGATATCTTATATACCAATATAAATAAGATATCTTATATAATATATAAGATATCTGATATGTTATATAAGATATCTTATATGCTATATTAGATATCTTATTTAGTATATTAGAGATCTTATATAGCATATAAGATATCTTATATGTTTTAGTAAATAAGACAATCAGATATCTTATTTAACATAAAAGATATATTCTATGTTATATACGATATCTTAATTAAGATATAAGATAACTTATATATCATATCAGATATCTGAATTGCTGAATTAAATAACTTATATCATATAGGATATAAGATATCTACTTAGGATATTAGGTATCTTATATCCTGTATGAGATATCTTATATAATAAATAAGATATCTTATATAATAAATAAGATATCTATATGCCATAATAAATAGTAAAATGGCTTGCCATAGGGAAGCAACGTTGCATTCATAAGCTGTTTGCGACAAACAAAGTATCCTTCAACAAATAATTACCTGCCTTCATTTATGAGGTGCCGTTTTACTATTTAATTGAATTTCAAGATTTAGTTTATTTGCTTGTATTGGAGTTTAATGGCCCAGGCATCACTATTTAGGTCATTTTTGAATCGGTCAGTTAACTTATCCACACTTTTCCTGGGCAAGCTTATACCTAAGCGGTTAACCAATACAGTGCACATTCTTTCACAGAAACTGACAACTGCCCTTCTTGAATCAGCAGAAGGGAGAAAATGACCATAGAAAAGATAGGAAGGAATGTTGCAGACTCCAACAGGAATCGAACTGGTGTCCTCCTGATCACCAGTCAGACCTGCATCTGACTGACCTACCGAAATATCTTTAAGTCAAATTATAGATAACTATAATTAACATTTTTATACCTGTAAACATCGATATTTTTGATATCATAAAAGGTTACCAATGATATGTAAAATATATTTCTTGATATCTATAAATTTATTTTATGATACCAATTATTCCATTGCATATATAGATATTCAAAAAATCCAATTATAGATATCATTTCAAAGGCTGAATTAAAGATATCACAATTTTCAGTAATTGATACCAGAAAATATATTTTGGATATCAATAAATGTAATTATCGATATCATAAAATGTTCTTCAATATTTGATATCTATATATCGAATAAAATATATCTATAACTGAATTATAGATATGTCTTAACATATTTTAGATGTCATAAAATATATAATAGATATCTTAATATTATTTTTAGATATGAATGTCAGAAAATATATTATGGATATCAATAAATGATATTTATGATATCCTAAAATGTTCTTCTATATTTGCTATCTATATATAGAATAATAGATATCTATAATTTGAATTATAGATATCCTTTAACATATTTTAAATATCATAAAATAAATAATAGACATCTAATATTATTTATAGATAGTTAAAAATAATTATTGATATCCTATATTTAATTACATATATCTATAAATCAAATTATAAATATCAATAAACCAAATTACAGATATGTACAATTAACATTATTGATATCTATTATTATCTGTATTTTTTGATATATTAAAATGAAATCCAGGATACGTTATATATTTTTCTTGATATTAATAGATTTGTTTTATGATATCAATTATTTCTTTGCATATATAAATATCTAAATTCAAATTATAGAAATCATTTAAAAGGCTGAATTATGGATATCACAATTTTCATTAATGGATAACATAAAATACATTATTTGCATCAATAATTGAAAATATTGATAACCTCAAATGCTCTTCAATCTTTGATATCTATATATCAAGTAAAAGATAACTACAATTACAATTATTGATAACCCTTTACATATTATAGATATCATGAAATAAATAATAAATATCCAATATCAATAATGTTAATTATAAATGTCTATAATTTGATTTATAGATATCTATAATTTGATTTATAAATATCTACAAATTGATATATAGTTGTCTGTAATAAAAATATAGAATATCAACAAATATTATTATATATCTATAAATAATATTAGATATGTATTATTTATTTCATTTTATCCATAATGTGTTTAGGGATATCTATAATTCAAGTTATAGATATCTTTTATTCAATACATAGATATCAAATATGGATGAACATATCAGGATATCAATAATTACATGTATTGATATCCATAATATATTTTCTGATATCCATTATTCAAATCTGTGATATCTATTATCCAGCCTTTAAATGGTATCTATAATTGGATTTTAGATATCGTTATATGTAAAGGAATAATGGATATCATTAAACAAATTTATAGACATCAAAAAATATATATTACATATCATTGATTACATTTTATGATACCAAAATATTGATAATAATGTTAATTATAGATATCTATAATTTGATTTATAGATATCTATAATTTGATATATAGATACCTAGAGTAAAATTATAGATATCTCCCAATTGTATTAAATAGTAATTCGGCACCCCATATTCATTTATCTTCCTAGGACTACCCCTGATAATGCAAGAGTCCTGTTATTTTTCATATATATTGTGTGTGCCATGTATGCTTTGCAATGTATGGTACCACTGATATTGTAAAGTAGAAGTAAAACAAAGATCAGGAATCAATACAATTAACTTACTCCACCCATCAAAGACACCAAAGGGAAAGAAACACAAACATGAAGCGACCAGACAAAATTGGAAACCTAAACAAAGGAAGGCCATAAGGACAGTTACTGTCACACAAAATGGCCAAATGGCCTTCGAAAAAAATAAAAAGACACAAGTGATACACACAGTAAGTAACAAACAACAACATAAATAAACCGCCACAGAAGAACCGCCTTGGAACGGTCAGTGGAAAGAATTCCACTGGGGGGCTTAAACCGATTTTACCGATTTCCACTGACCGTGACTCACATTAACATGACTCACACAGCTAATACCTCCATTCCTACAGCTTTAACAATGAATCTCACAGCTATCACAATGGCTCATATAACTGTCATCATGATTCACGCATCTCTAAGCGTGATTCCTACAGCTATCACCTTGACGAAAGCAGCTGTCACCATGGAACATACATCTGTCTCCGTGATTCATACAACCATCTGTATGTCTCATACAGCTATAAGCATGACTCATACAGCTGTCGTCATGGGTCATTGAGCATTCACCGTGACACCTACAGCTGTCTCCAAGGTCCATCCAGCTGTAAACATAACTCATACAGTTGCAACCATGGCTCATACAACTGTCTCCATGACTCATACAACTATCATCATGACTCGAATTGCTGCCAGCGTGACTGATAAAGCCGTCATCATCACTCATACAGCTATCGCCATGACGTATGCTGACAACACTATCATAGTGCTGCCAGCATAAGTCATATAGCTATTATTATGTCTCTTCCAGCTGTCTCTGTGGTTCTTACAGCAATCACCACGACTCATATTGCTGTCACCATTACTAATACAGCGATTGTCATGGCCTATTCAGCTATCACCATGAATACAGCAAACATCTACCACCATGTATCTTGTAGCTATTGCATTGACTCATACAGCAATTTGATCACTCACACAGCTGTCACCATAACTCAAACAGCTATCAGCACGACATCTACAGCTATCACCAGGAATCATACAGCGCCCACAATGACTCGGATATCTTAATTTCAAATACAACTGCCACCAAGATATATTCCGTTAGCAACAGTCATATATCCTATAGCTCTCAGCATGAATTATGCGACTGTAACCATTGTTTATATACCTGTCACGACGACTCATAGGACTGTCACGATGTCTTTCAGCTGTCACCATAACTCAGTTAACATGGCACACACAGCAGTCACCATGATCCGTACAGCTTTAACCATGACTCATATACAGATATCAACATGCTTCATACAGCTATCGGTATATATCATGGCTCGAACAGCTGTCGCGATGACTCATACAGCTGCATGACATGATGGCTAATACATCTGTCACAAATCACGACTCATATGCAGCCATGACCATAACTACCACTACCATGATGCATACAGCTATCACCATGACTGATTTAGCTGTCACCGTGAAACATACAGGTATCACCATGCCCCATACACATGTCATGCTGACTCATACGGCTGTCACTAACACTAACACACACAACTGTCATTATCACTCATACACCTGTCATCATGACTCTAGCACATGTCACTCCCTGTCACTTTGACTCGTTTACCCCTGCTATGACTCACACAACTGTCACACTGACCAATGCAGCTGTCACGATGACTCGTACTTCTGTAACCATGACTCAACATGTTGTCACGAGTTGCAGACAGCATGGCTCCTACAGCTGTGACGACGCCTCAAACAGTTGTCAGCAAAACCCTTGAAGCTAATGACTACTACTGCTGTCACCATGAATTATACGACACCGTAAATCAAACAGCAGTCATCTTAGCTCATACGGCTGTCACGATGATGCATTCAGCTGGCACCATGGATTATACGTTTGACACAATGACTCATAAAGCTTTCACAATTACTTATGATATAGCTATAACCGTGACTAATACAGCTATCACATCGACTAATACAGCTGTAACGAAGACTCATATCATTACTTATACAGCTATCATGATGGCTCATACAGCTGACTCATGCAGCTGTCACCATGACCTACATAGCTATAACCATACATCTGTCACCATGACGCCCATATCTATCAGCACGACTTCTGTAGCTTTTACTAAGGCTCTTATTGCTACTGTCATGACTTGTACAGCTGTAAACATGACTCCTATAACTAAGGCTCTTATTGCTACTGTCATGACCTATACAGCTGTCATCATGACCAATATAGCTGTTAATATCACTTTTACACCTGTCATCATGACTCAAACAGCTATCATCATGACTCCTACAGCTGCCACCATGACTACTACAACTGTCATCATGACTGAAACAGCTGTCAGTATGACTCATACATGTATGACGATGACTAATAAAGCTATCACTAGGATTCATATAGGTTTTATTTTAAATATACTCAGAGGGAATAAAAAGTAAACAGTTTTTGATTTGGAGTACCGGATCTTATATTGCTGTCTGTCATAAAATATGCCTATGTCTGTTTTTCCCAAACGTCTAAGTTTGTAGTAGTCCAATTCTTTTCCTGTTGCAGTCATCCATGATGGAGTTATTGCCCTTAATTGATAATCAATATTTCCAGCTGTTAACACCACTCATACAGCTGTCACCATGACTCACTAATCTATCATCATGACTACTGCTGTTGTCAGTATAACTACTACAGCTATCGATATGACTAATGCATCTTTAAAAATGGCTTATACGACCGTCAGCATGGCTTATACAGCTATCGCCAATGCTTACAGCTTTCACAGAGACTCTTACAACTGTCACTAAAATTCATGCAGCTCTAATCGTGATCCCGACAGCTATCACCATGACGAATATAGCTGTCACCACAGCTCGTACAGCTTTCTCCGTGACTCATACAGCCATCATTCTGTGCTCATACAGCTTAAAGCATCGCACATATTGCTGTCGACAGGGTTCATACTGCAAACACTATGTCTAATACAGCTGTAACAATGAACCAGATGACTACGTCTAAAGCTGTCTTCATGCCTCATACAGCTATCAGGATGACTCGAACAGCTGTCACAATCACTCATTCAGTGACCACCATGAGCCATATAGCTATCACCATCACCAATACAGCAAGCTCCAGCCCATCGGGACTTGGAGAATTAAATTAAGATGCAAAGTGTTCCACGCATAGCTGAAACCGACCGCACACGAGTACTAGTATACAGCTTAGGTCTAAGCCTGTTCAGGCAAAGTGGTGCGAGTAGGACCGTTCATGCATATAAACCTTTTGGTTTCATAGGGCGGCAGGGCATGCGATTTCATTTCATCTCACTGTCGGGTAAAGGCCCACAAAATTGAAAGCAACGTTTCGAAAATGACCTAAATAGTGTTGACGGGAACGTTAAACCTCTATTCAAACAAACAAACAAAAAACTAAAACAGCTATCTCAATCACTCATACAGCTATCACCATGAGGGTTGTAGCTATTACTGTAACTCATACAGCTATTAAGATGACTCATACAGCTGTCTCTAGGACACACACAGCTATCACCACGACATCTTTAACTATCACAATGAATCATATAGCTACCACCATGATTCATACAGATATCTTAATTCACATACAACTGTCACCACCACGACCCATAGCGCTTTCATCAGCCATATCTCCAGTACTGTCATTATGAACCATTGCTCATACAGCTGTCCATATCAATATGACTCACACAGCTTTCCTCACGACTTCTACAGCTGCCACCATGACTTCTTCAGATGTCATCATGTCTCATACAGCGGTCGCCATGACACATACAGCTGTTATCATGACTCATACAGCTATCAGCACGACTTCTACACGAATCATACGGCGCCCAAAATGACTCGGATATCTTAATTTCGTATATAGCTGCCATCAAAACTTATTCCGTTTTCAACAATCATATCTCCTGTAGCTATTAGCATAAATTATGCAGCTGTAACCATTGTTCATGTAGCTATCAACATCGCTTATAAGCCTGTCAACATGACTCACACGGCTTTCTTTTCGACTTCTACAGCTGTCACTGTGACTACTTCAGGTGTCACCATGACTCTTACAATGGTATCCATGACACATATAGCTGTCACCATGACTCATACAGCTATCACCATTGCTCGCATCCCTCTCACCAAGACCAATATAGCCTTTATAGTGTCTAATACAGCGATCACTATAACTAATACAGCTGCCACGATGAGTCATATAATGACTAATACAGCCATCACGATGACTCATACAGCTGTCAAAATGACTCATACAGTTGCCACCACGACACATACAGCTATTACCGTTACTCATACAGCTTTTACCATGACTCTGATATCTATCAGCACGCCTTTTTAATCTTTCACTAAGACACATATATATATATATACCGCTATTAAACATTCAGATGTCACCTTGACTTTTAAAGCTATTGCCATGACCAATACAGCTGTCACCATTACCAATTCAGCTGTTAACATCAATCATACCATGACTCACACGTCTGTCATCATGGCAAATGCTGCCTTCAGTATGACAACTACAGCTGTCAATATAATTAATACATCTTTCAAAATGGCTCATACGGCTGTCAGCATGGCTTACACAGCTATCACCATGACAACAGATTTCACCGTGACGCTTACAACTGTCACCATAATTCATACAGCTCTAACCGTTATCACTACAGCTATCACCATTATGAATACAACTGTCATCTTGGTTCATGCAGCTATCTCCGTTACTCATACAGCCATCACACCGTGCTCATACAGCTATAAGCATCGCTTATATTTCGCCAAGGGCCATAAAGCTTACACTATGCCTGATGCATTGAATAACATGATTGAATAACATAAGTATGCATAAAGCTGTCTTCACGCCTCATACAGCTATCAGCATGAATCAAATAGCTGTCACAATGACTCATTTTGTGACCACCATGACCAATATAGCTATCACCATAACTAATACAGCAAGCCCCGTAAACCTCTATTCAGATCAACAAATGAAAGACTAATACAGCTATCGCAGTCACGCATACATCTATCGCCTTGATTCTTGTAGCTATTACCATAACTCATACAGCTATTAAGATGACTCATACAGCTGTAACCGTGACTCACGCAGCTATCACCACGACTTCTCCAACCATCACCATGATTCATACAGTTACCAGCATGACTCATAACGATATCTTAATTTCAAATACAGCTATCACCCAGACCCATAACGCTTTCATCAGCCATTTTTTCTCATGTAATGTCACTATGATTCGTGCAGCTGTAGCCATTGGTCATACTGCTGTCAATATCAACATGACGCACACAGCTGCTGTCCTCACGACTCATACAACTGTCACCATGACTACTTCAGGTGTCATCATGTCTCACACAGCGGTCGCCATGACACATACAGCTGTCATCATGACGCATACAGCTATCAGCATGACTCGCATAGCTCTCACCATTGCTCACAAAAATGTCCCCATGACTAATACAGATAGCCCCATGACTTACAATGCTATCACCATGACTCATTCAGCTGTCACCACCATTAAAGCCTCCGCGGGTGTAGCGGTTAAGCTACTCGTCTTAGAAACCAGGTATCTTGAGTTCGATTTGGGCAGATTATATTTTCTTAGTGCAGATTATATTTCCTTTTCCTTTGGGATCATACGCCTTGCAAACTATATTGCTGTTTCTGAAGGTACTCAATAAAACCGAGTCTCCGATTTTCGTTCTTTTATTTGTTTTTTTGTTTCCAAAGGCAACCCTTACCTCACTGCAGCTGGTGTTAAGTGCCGTGTGGTGGCCGTAGAAAGTCTCCCCGTCCTTCATCATAGTGCAGATTATATTTTCTTTTCCTCTGGGGTTATTGAGTTTGAAAATCGAATATCGCTTAAGCCGGTGGTAGGAGGCGTATGCAGCCTTGCAAACTATATTGCTGTGTATGAAGAGACTCAATAAAACCGAGTCTCCGATTTTCGTTCTTGTATGTGCTCTTTATTTCCAAAGGCAACCTTTCAGCTTTTTATTCTCCAGACTTTCGGATAAATCTTTAAACCGAGGTCCCGTTTCTATATGATCTTAGCTGTTGGTGGGACGAAACACGCCCCAGCACGCACGCACGCACACACACAGAGCTGTCACCATGACTTAAACTGCTGCCACCGTGACGACTACAGCTATCACTACGACTGGTACATGTACGTATCACTACCACAGGGACACAGTCATTTATTGTCATCGCTCTGGTAGCTATTACCAGGACTTAAACAGCTTCCACCATGACTCCTACAGCTATTCCCATTACTCATTATGGTATTAATATGACTAATACAGCCATCCCCACAACTCACACAGCTAGCACATTGACTCCTAAAGTTATCACCATGACTCATACAGCTGCCACTATGATTCATACAGCTGTCCCTATGACGTATAAAGCTGTCACAAGACCAATACAGTTGTCACAATGACTATCACAAGAATCACATAGCCCAGATAACCCTGTACACTATGATTTTCTGTTCCGTGTTGTAGTCCTTGCTTCCAAAGGATTATGATATATGACTTCACCACAGCTTGTATTTAGGGAATGTGTGGCGGTCGTCAAACGTCTCCCTGCCCTTGATCATAGTGTGGGTTATATTTTCAAGTCATTTTGGATCATTGATTCCACTGCGAAAATTTGAGAATAGTTGAGGGTCACTGGCTAGGCCTAATTGTGGAAACTAGCTAGTCTGTCCCAGAAAAAACTTGTACACTACGGGTTTCGGTTCCGTATTGTAGCCCTTGCTGCCAAAGGATTGCCCATTATATAGAACATCGTACAGTTATAACCATGTATCAAATGGCTATCAAGATGTCACCCCCAGCTGCCTTCATAACTCATACAGCTATCATCATGATTCATTTACCTGTCATCATGACTCATTCAGCTATCCCCACGAATCATATTGCTATCACGGTTACGCCTGTATTACCTTTGTACATACAGCTATCACCATGACTCATACAACTGTCAACATGACTCATGCAGTTACCACAAATGCTCATGCAGCTGTCAAGATTAATCATCAAACTCTCACTATAACTCAAAAAGCCATCACCATGACTCATACAGCTTTCACCATGAATCATATTTTAGTCTTACTCTTATAATTACTCTTATAGCTATCACCATTTGTTAAACAGCTATCACCACGATTCGTACTGCTGTAATTGTGTGTCATACAGCTGTTCCCATGATTCATATACCGTAGCTACCATCATGAATCATATAACTACTCTTATAGCTGCCATCTTGGCTTATACAGATATCAGCATAGCCCATGCAACTGTCAACAAGGCCATGAATCTGTAAACATGACTTATTCAAGGCGGTTCTTCTGTCGTGGTTTATTTTCGTTATGGTTTGTCTTTGGGTGTTTGTGTCGCTTATATCATTTTATTTTGGATAGCCTATTGGCCATTTTGTGTGAAAGTAACTGTCCTTTTGCCTTGCCGCTATTGATGCTTCCATTAGGGTCTGTTGTTTCATGTTTGCGTTTCTTTCCCTTTGGTGTCTCTGATGGGAGTTGTAGGTTAATTGTATCGATTCCTGATCATTGCCTCCACTTCTACATTATTATGACCAGCTAGTGTACTACATGTATCTTCAAGCCGAATATGCATGTTGGTGAGGTATAGATAAACACATAGTAGTTTTTCATCACTTTTAGAATATAAAAATATGCAAGTATATAGGTATGACTTTAGCTCTATTGTGATGAATGTTACAAATTTTAAAATTTCTGTAAAATGTATAGATCTGTCCATGTTCATTATGGCCCCAACTTCAAAGAAGTTGGAAGAGCATATTGCTTCTGCTTTGTTCGTCCGTCTGTCCGTCCGTCCGTTACGCTTTTTATGCATAACATAACCTAAGAACCTATATGCTAGGGTTTTGAAATTTCATATATGGATACCTCATGGAAAATAAGGTGACACGTATTATTTTCTCATCCCTATCAAGAGTAATTGCCCTTTGAATTTTTCTATTTGATAAAATCTTGTCAGCAGAATATCTCAAAACCTAGAAGAGTTAGAGGCCTTGAAAATTTGTGAATAATTTGGTGGTGATGACTAGATGACTTCATTAACTTTTGACTAAATTCCGAAAAATACTTCATGAGTTATGGCCCTTTGTTACTTTGGGTATTTGTACATTGTATGCTTTGTGATGCATAGCGTAACTTAAGAACCATGTATGCTAGGGCTTTGAAATGTAATATATGGATTCCTCATGGAAAGTTAGGAGACGCGATTTTTTTCTCATTCGGATTATGCCCCTTTCAAGAGTTATTGCCTTGATTTTTATTTTGATAAAATTTTGTCAGCAAAATATCTCAAAATCCATTGAAATTGAAGCTAGAGCCTTGAAAGTTGGTGAATAGATTTGTGGTAATGAGTTATGACCCGTTGTCACTTTGGACATTTGTACATTGTACCTCTGTATTTTTTGTGATGCATAGCATAACTTAAGAACCGTGTATGCTAGGGTTTTGAAATTTCATATATGATCTTCTCATGGAAAATTAGCAGACACGTGTTTTTTTCTCCTTATCCGGATTATGCCCTTTTCAAGTGTTATTGCCCTTTGTTGTTTTTTTTTATAAAATCTTGTCAGCAAAATATCTCAAAAATTATAAGAGCTAGAGCCTTGAAAGTTGGTAAATAGATTGGTTGTGATGAGTAGATGACCTGGTGAACTTTTGACTAAATTCCGAAAAAATAATTCATGAGTTATGACCTTTTGTCACTTTGGGTATTTGTACATTGTATGTTTTGTGATGCATAGCATAGCGTAAGAAACGTGTGCCAGTGGAGTCGATAGAGTGCTGGATTACGAATCAGATGGTCGATTATGAATCAGAGGGTCGTGAGTTCAAACGCCGGTGGAGGAATGGAAATGTGTTCTTTTTTTTTCTTCTTTTCTTTTTTTCTTCATAAACACACATAAACAGTTATCATCTCCCTCGCACAACCAAGCTGTTAGGGGTGGGGATATTGCATTTATACATGCATACCTGTGTGTGCGTGTGCATGCATGCATGTGTGCATGTATGCGTGCCTGCATGTGTGAGTGCATACATGCATGTATGTGTGCATGCTTGCATGAGTGTGTGTATGCATGCTTGCAAGAGTGTATGTGTGCATGCATGTGTGCTTGCATGCATGCTTGCGTGAGTGTATGCACACTCATGTACATGCTGTATGTATGTGTGCATGCAAGAGTGCATGCATGCATTTGTGTGTGCGCATGCAAGCGTGTGTGTACATGCATATGTGTTTGTGCATACATGCATGTTTGTGTGCATGTGTGTGTGTATGCGTACATGTATGCATGTGTACATGTGTACATGTGTGCACGTTTGCATGACTCGCACCCCTCTCAAAAATGACCATAAGTATCTGTCAATCTTTTATATTTAAATTGTGATGGAATTTTTCCTTGTGTTTCAGAATCAACATCGAGGGGAAGAAGAAAAGTAAAAGACGTTAAAGGCTGGAAGCAGTGAAATGAATTATAATTAAGAAATAAATGAAATATTGTCTGGCAACGAAATTCAGTTGTTTTCTTGCTTACTTTCAGTTTTTTTTTGTCATGCCTGCTTTTAACATGGCACGACTTAGGGACCTATTTTTCTGTCCATTTGTTTGTTCATCCACCAGCACACAAAATAGATGTGAAGGCAATGATCAGGAATCGACAAATAAACCCACAAAATTGGAAGCAACGTCTCCAAAATAATCTTTTCAGTGTTGACGGGGACGTTAAACCTCAAATCAAACAAACAGCTCATAATTTCTCTGAGGGACTTACAAATTAAATTTTGCAAGTCCCAAGACTCACCATTATTTCGAAATACTTAGGAAAACTGTGTTTTGTACAAATAATTTTGCAATGGAACTTATAGATTGGGACATAGCGAGTTCACAGGACTCATTAGAAAAATGTAAATAGATCACCAATATGTTTATAACCAGTGCAAGTATAGTGAACATTCGTCTTTTAGAAACTGACAACGGTCCTTAGATAAGCAGAAGAGGGCGAGATGCTATAGAACATAGTTCGTGATCAAGATCACTTGCAAGAAACATCCTCAGCCTAGAGATGTTCAATCCCACGAGCTGATCATTAGTAACTTGCGCATTCAACTGAGCCACTGAGATACTTTATGGTCACAAAGCTGCTGTTGAAATAAATTATGCCTATACTGTTAAAACAAACTAACAAGTCCGGGAAATGCATATCCATTTAGACACCACTTCATACAGATGAAAGTAGGGTTGGCAAGGGCATACATTTTTACCATATTCTTACCCACAGCATAGACGTACTATGTACTCATTATACCCCCGGTATACGAGGTATGCTATGGGGTATAATGCTTTCGTCCTGCCGTTCGTCCGTCCGTCTTTCCGTCTGTCAGCACCAACAAATGGATAGTTAGGTGGCTATGTAAATGGACAGAATCAATGTAAGTGAATGGGATTTATTCCGTTAGACACCGAAAATACTTCTTTTCTGTGGCTAAAAGTAGCCACTTAAGTATCGATCCTGCCAAAAATAGCCACATAACTATCCATTTGTGAGAACGTCCGTCCGTCCATCTGTCCGCCCGATGTCCGTCCATCCTTCTTCCTTCCGTTAACATTGTGGTTAAAGTTTTGCGTCATAGTTTCTAAGAGATTATATCTTCTGAACCCTTTGATGGATTTAGTTGATTATTACACTGAAGTTATATACTGGTCTAAAGATATCATTGATGCATGTCCCAGCCCCACAGTGACCTTGAGGTCAAGGTCAAAGACTTAAAAAGTTTGCATTTGGTTAAAGTTTTATGACAAAGTTTATAGATGCCTGTATGTTCTAAACTCTAACACAAATTCAGTAGATACTTGCATCATAGTTGCAAACCAGTCCAAAGATTTCGTTATGTTTGTCCCTTCCCCCACCCAAGGTGATCCCAAGGTCACAGACTTAGAAATTTTACATTTGTTTAAAGTTTTATGACAAAGTTTATAGATGCCTGTATGTTCTATACTCTAAGATAAATTCAATATATACTTGCATCGAGTTTGCTTACCAGAACAAAGATTTTATTGATGCATATCCCACCCTGCTGCTTCAGTAACATTGATGCCCCCAACCCTTCAGTAACTTTGATGCCCTCACTCGGTGATCCATTTAGAATTTTTATGTTTGGTTTAGCTTTTACAAGCACATATATAGATTCTTATAGCTTCTTGACTTCTTCATTCATATTACATACAAGCTCAAAAGCTATATTAGAGGGTGGCGCTGGCCTGGGGTATACGTGACCCACTGGTCGTTTTCTCTAACTGCTTCGAAGAGTCTGTTCTATTGAACACCATTTATCTAAATTTGAACCAGAAGTAAGAAAAGTGTCACAAACTTCCATAGATGGAGAAAAATTGACAGAAAGCAGTGTAAGATGTGTGTGTTTTCATAATGGGTCCCATTGACAGAAGTACTGAATTGAAGAGCTACTAAATTTTCCAATGTTTTATAATGTTATTAAAATTGTGATTAAAGCATCAAAACTAGATGGCGCAGTCGATGGTATACCATCGCAAATACCCGATTTTTCTGTGAATAACACTAAAGATATGGCAATGTCATACTTTTTTACCTTTGACCCTGGGGCCATGTTGAGGTCGAGGTCACACGAAAAGTATTCCAATATGTTCTACATTCCATGGGCTATCCAATAATCAATTTTCGGCAGTGCAATCCCAACAGGTTAGAAGATATGATAAAGTCCTACTTTTTGACCTTTGACCCAGGGGCCATGTTGGGGTCAAGGTCACACGAAAAGTATTCCAATATGTTCTACATTCCAAGGGCTATCCAATAATCAAGTTTCGGAAGTGCAATCCCAACAGTTTAGAAGATATGATCATGTCCTGCTTTATGACCTTTGCCCTTGGGGGCCATGTTGGGGTCAAGGTCACAAAAATGTAGCCCACTGCCATCTACATACCATGTACTATCCACATGCAAAGTTTCAAAAGTGTAACTTCAGTGGTTGCAGAGGAGATCCATTTACAAGAAACGTGACGGACGGACAGACAGACGGACGGACAGACGCTCACTCAACTCTGGTACGAAAACAATATACCAGATTTTTCTTCGAAAAAGCGGGTATAATATCATTGATGAAATCATTCGCAAATGTAAGCAGAGAAACGTTTGATAATTAAGGCGTAACTATACCTAATTTAGTGACACAGAGGCCTTTCTGATATTTAATCTTCATCAGTGTGTCTCAACCCCAAAGTTCTGAAACCGAAACGGATGATGGACAAGACCCGGCAAACACAGCACATCCCCTCCGAGCACACACCGACCGACGTAGCTCGTGAGACAGGTCAACTTGAGGCATCAGGCAAGAGACACCCTTGATAAATGACGTTTTTGAAACATTGCCGAAATATTCGCACAATAAAATGACGTCTGTAAACGTGCTAGAAACGTTAATGGAATCGAACTGAAGGCAATGATCAGGAATCGATGCAATTACGGCTTACCGCTTAGAAGATCTAAACCTTTCCAGGAAAAGTGGTGCGAGACGGACCCTCTTTTAAACCCTTGCGGTTTCTTTGGGCGCTAGGCCTTTAGATGTCAGTTTATCTCAGTGTCAGGTAAAATCCCTCAAAATAGAAAGCAACCCCTAAATCTCCTAAATGGTGTTGCCTGGGACGTAAAAACCAAAGACAAACAAATCTCAGCTATTGCCACAGTTAATATGGCTATGATCTTAGTCGCACAGCTATCATCACAGGAAGAATGACTGTCAACTGAGTCATATACATATATGTCTACACGGTTGAGTTTCACAGCTATCACCAAAGTTAATGAGGCTGTTCCCTGAGTTATACGGCTGTCACCACAGGTTGAATTGCCAGGTAGAATGGCTATCACAACTGATGCCGTACACAGCTTTTACCATTAATATTTTGGCTTGTATGGCTTTGAACTTATTCTTACAGATATCACCGCATGAAATATGGCTAGCAACTGAGTTTCACAGCTATCACCACAGGTGATATGACTTGAACCCCAGTTTCACTGCTATCACCACAGGTTATATGACTAACTCTTCAGTTTTACAAATGTCACCACAGGTTATTGATCAATGGCCTCTGTCTCACAAAAGTCGCAATGGGTAGTATGGTTCCTAGAGTTTCACAACTATCAACAAAGTCAATATTGCTATCACCCGAGTTTTTCAGGGATCACCACAACACGGCAGGTAATATGGCTATCACCTCAGTTCCACAACTGTCACCTTGTATATTATAGCAATAACTTCAGTTTCACCGCTGTCACTAGAGGTATTATGATTATCACCTTAGTTTCACAACTATCACCACAAGTAATATGACTAACACCTGGCTTTCTCAGCTTTCCTTCACAGCAGGTAGTATGGCTATCACCAGAATATTCATATATATCGCCAAAGGTTATTTCGCTATCACCTCAGTTTACAGCTGTCACCATAGGTAATAATTATAGCAATCAATTATGTTTCACCTTTTCACAACAGGCAGTATGGTTATCGGACGAATTTCAAAGCTATCACTGCAGGTAACATGGCTATCACCTAAGTTTAACAGCTGTCACCACAGTTCATATTGTTTTCACCAGAGTTTCACAGCTATCACCATAGGTAATATGGCTATAACCTCCGTTTCATAGCTGTCATCTCAGGAAATATGGCTATCGCCTGAGCTTCACAACAAGAAATATGACTATCGCCTGATTTTCACAGCTATCATCGCAGGTAATACGGTTATCGCCTGTGTTTTACAGCTGTCAACAAAGGTAATATAGCAATCGCATCTGTTCATAACTGTCACTAAATTGAGTATGGATATCACCTGAGTTTCCCAGCTGTCACCACAGGTAGTAAGGCTATTACACCTGAGCAGGTAATATGGCTTTAACAGCTGCCACAACGGGTAATATGGCTGTCACCTCAGTTTCATATCTTTCACCTCGGGTAATATGGCTTTCACCTGTATTACACTAGAAGTAGTAGGACTATCACCTGAATTTTACACCTGTCATTAACGGTAATATACATATCACCTCGGTTTGGCAGCTGTCACCACAAGTAGTGCAGCAGTCACCTCTATCACCGCAGGCTATATATGGCCGCTACCTGAATAACAGTTACCACTATATATAATATGGCTATCACCGCAGTTTCACAGCTGTCACCCCAGGTAGTAAGGCTTTCAGATTAGTCTTACAGATATCACCACAGGTAATATGGCCATCACCTGAGTTTCCAGTTTCACAGCTGTCATCACATGTGATGTGACCTAATGCGGACTTACGATTATTTGTCTAAACCATAAAAGAACCAAAGCCATGTACAATCGATTTAAGCCCCCGAGTGGAAGACTTTTGCTGACCGTTCCAAGGCGGTTCTTCTGTTGTGGTTTATTTTTGTTATATTGCGTCTTTGCATGTATGTATTGCTTATGTCTTTTTATTATCTACAGCTGTGTGGCCATTTTGTGTGAAAGAAAATGTGATTTTGGCTATCCGCTTGTGATGTTTTCATTAGGGTTTAGCTATTTTATATTCGTATTTCTTTCCCATTGGTTTCTCTGTTAGGAGATTTTGGGTAATTGAATTCGTTCCTGATCATTGCCTTCACCTCTATTTTTAAACCAAATTTCACAGCTACCACCAAAGGTGGTATGACAAACACCTCAGTTTTACAACTGTCACCACAGATTATTAAGCAATGACCTCCGTTTCACAAATGTCAGAACAGGGAGTGTGGTTATCGCAGGTAGTATGGTTATCACCTAGCCGTATCGCTATCACATCAGACTGATAGTTATCACCAAAGATAATATAGCAGTCCACTGTGTTTCACACTTGTCACAACATGTAGAATGGTTATCACCTGAGTTTCACAGCTATCACTACAGGTAACATGGCTGTTACCTCAGTTTAACAGTTGTGACCACAGGTTATATTGCTGTCAACTGAGTTTCACAGCTATCACCAGAGGTAATATGGATATCACCTCCATTTCACAGCTGTCACGACAGGAACTATGACTATCATCTGAGCTTCCCACAAAAAAATAAGAATCACCTGAATTTCAGAGCTATCGTTACAGGCAATACGGCTATCATCTCGGTTGACATCTGTCACAACAGGTAATACAACAATCACCTCTGTTTCACAACTGTCACTTCAACTAGGATGGTTTACACCTGATTTACCCCGCTGTCACAACAGGTAGTAATTAATGCTATCACAGGAGTTCACAGGTTTTTGTTTGCATTCAAGTTTAATGGCCAAATCAACACTATTTTGTCATTTTTAGCTCGTCTGTTTTTTGAAAAAAAAACTTTCGAGCTATTGTCATCACTCCGGCGTCTTCGTTGTCGTCTGTCGTCGTCCTTAACCTTAATCTTGACCATATTTCCAAAAGTATTTGGCCTACCTTCATGAAACTTCATACACATACTCACCATCACAAGAGCTACATTCCCTACAAGTTTTATAACTCCATCTTGCAATTTGATTGCTCTTGTTTGACTTAGAACTTTGGTTTTCTAAAAGAAACTGCAGACGAGCGTTGGCACCCGCATGCGGTGCTCTTGTTGAGCCAGTCAGGTTACCTATCCAGACTTTTCCTGGAAAGAATTACGTAGAAAAGATTTCATGATCAATCTCCACGATAGAATACTGCCAACCCCGGCAAGTATCGAACTCGAGTACTTCTGATCACCAGTCAGACGCATCACCGCCGGTAATATGGCTATAACCTCCGTTTTACTGCTACCACCACAGGTTATAAGACTGCATCTTACACCTCAGGTAATATGGCTATCACCTGAATTTCACAAGAAGCAGTATCACTATCATCTGAGTTGCACAGCTAGCATTACAGGTTATATGACTGTCACCTCATTTGGACAGCTTCCACCACAGGTAATACAGCAGTCAAGTCTGTTTCACAGCTATTCCCATAGCTTGTTTGGCTATCCCCTTAGCTTGACAGCTATTCCCAGAGGCTATATGGCCATCATCTGAGTAGCAGTTACCACTGCGGTATTATGGCTATCATTTCAGTTTCACAAATGTCGCCATAGGTGGTTAGGCTTTCAAATAAGTCTCACAGATATCACCACAGGTAATATGGCTATCACGTGATTTTTCAAGTTTCACAGCTGTCATCACAGGTAATATGGCTATGACCCCAGGTAGTATGGTTATCGCCAGAGTTTAACAGCCATCGCAGAATTATAAATAACCTGTGGTGATAGCCATCACCTCAATTTCTTAGCTTTCATAACATCACCACAGGTTATATGGCTATCACTTAAGTTTCACAGCTGTCGACACATATTATATTGCAATAATTTCAGTTTCACCGCTGTCACTATAGGTAGTATGGCTATCATTTTAGTTTTCAGCTATCACAGCAAGTTATATGGCTATCACCTGACTTTCTCAGCTTTCCTTCACAAAAGTAAGATCGCTATCACCTCAGTTTGACAGTCGTCACCACAGGTAATACAGCAGTCAACTATGATTAATAATTGTCACAACAGTTAGTATGGTTATCACCCGAGTTTCAGAGTTGTCCCTACAGGTAACAACGATATCACCTCAGGTTATATTGCTATCATCTGAGTCCCATAGCCATAAATGTATGTAATATGGCTATCACCTCAATTTCACATTGTCACCTCAGGAAATATGGCTTTCACTAGAGCTTCACAACACGAAATGTGAAATTGTGCTGAAATCAACATGACATATTGAAAAGCTGTTAAACTGTGGTGATGCTGAGTTACCTGTTGTGATGCCGAGTTGACACTATAACCTGCGGTGATAATCTGTGAAACAGCGGTGATAGACATTTGGACAGCTGTGAAACGGTGCTGAATTATAAATAACCCGTGGTGGTAGCTGTAAGACAGTGGTCATAGCCACATAACCTTCGGTTACAGCTGTGAAATTGTGCTGAAATCTGATTAATCTGTGGTGATACCTGCCAAAATTTGGTGAGAGCCAAGTATCTGTGTTACAGCTGTGAAAAAGTGCTGAAATCTTTAATCTGTGGTGACAGCTGTGAAACTGTGGTGACAGCTATGTTATCTGTTGTGAAACTGTGCTGAAATAAAAAAAAACATTTTGTGAAAGCTATAAACCTGTGGTGATGCCGAGTTATCTGTTGTGATTGCGAGTTTTCCGTTGTGACAGTTATAAAACTATACTGAAGACTAAATAACCTGTGGTGATATCTGTGAAACAGCGGTGATGGCAATTTAACCTGTGGTGACAGCTATGAAACGATGCAGAATTATAAATAACCTGTGGTGATAGCTGTGAAACTGTGGTGCTAGTCGCGTAGCATGTGATGGCAGCTGTGGAACTGCTGAATTCAAAAACACCAACCGGAAATATGTTCTATCCTTTGGAAGCAAGAAATAAACAACAGATCCGAAAAGCATGGAATGCACAAGTTTTCTGGCCCAGAACAGCTAGTTTCGGCCAATTAGGCCTCATCAGTGGCCCTGAAATAATTTCAAAATTCCACAGTAAACAAATGATCCCGAAGGACAAGAACATATAAACTACCTATGACGAAAGGCGGGGATACATTTTACGGCCCCCACACACTCCCTTTACGCCAGCTATAGTCACATCAAATATGTTCTATGAAATGCATAACGTATACATGTATTCCTTGGCAAAACTAACTTGTTTCGTCCAATGACCCTCATCAGAACCCTGAAATAGTACCAAAAAAAAAACTGTGAAACTGTTGCGATGGCCAGGCGACCGGTGGTGACAGTTTTGACCTGTGCTAAAATCTAAATAATCTGGGGTGACAGCTGTGAAATTGTATTGAAATCTAAATAGCCCGTGGTGATTGATGGCAAACTGTGGGGATAGCCACATATTAACCTGTGGTGACTGCTGTGAAACTGTGCTGAAATCTGAATAACCTGAGGTGATACCTGCGAAAGTTTGGTGATAGCCAAGTATCTGTGTGACAGCTGTGAAAATGTAATGAAATCTGTATAATTTGTGGTGATAGCTGTGAAACTATGTTGACAGCTATGTTATCTGTTCTGAAGCTGTAAAACTGTGCTGAAATCAAAATAACAAACTGAGAAAGCTCTGATACCGAATTTCCTGTTGTGATGCTGAGTTGTCTGTTGTGACAGCTATAAAACTATACTGAAAACTAAATAACCTGTGGTGATATCTGTGAAACAACGGTGATGGCCATTTAACCAATGGTGGCAGCTGTGAAATGAGGCAGAATTATGAATACCTGTGGTGATAGCTATGATAGTGGGTGTTAGTTACGTAGCTTGTGGTGACAGCTGTGAAACTGCTGAATTCAAATAACCTACTGTGAAATATGTTCTATAAAGGAGTTATTCTTTGGAAGCAAGGCATAAACAACAGATCAGAAAAGCATGGAGTGCACAAGTTTTCTGGACCAGAGCAGCTGGTTTCGGCCAATTCAGCCTCATCATTGACCCTGAAATATTTTAAAAATTCCACAATAAACCAATGATCCCGAAGGACAAGAGATTATAGACAACATAATGACGAAAGGCGGAGAGACATTTTACGGCAGCCAAAAACTCCCTTAACGCCAGCTATATTCACATCAAATATGTTCTATGAAAGGTTTATCATTTGTAAGCAAGGAATATACAACAGCGCCTAAAAGCATGGAATGTACAAGTCCGTGGTGATTGATGGCAAACTGTGGTGATAGCCACTTAACCTGTGGTGACAGCTGTGAAACTGTGCTGAAATCGGAATAACCTGCGGTGATACCTGCGAAAGTTTGGTGATAGCCAAGTATCTGTGTGACAGCTGTGAAAATGTAATGAAATCTGTATAATTTGTGGTGATAGCTGTGAAACTATGTTGACAGCTATGTTATCTGTTCTGAAGCTGTAAAACTGTGCTGAAATCAAAATAACAAACTGAGAAAGCTCTGATACCGAATTTCCTGTTGTGATGCTGAGTTGTCTGTTGTGACAGCTATAAAACTATACTGAAAACTAAATAACCTGTGGTGATATCTGTGAAACAACGGTGATGGCCATTTAACCAATGGTGGCAGCTGTGAAATGAGGCAGAATTATGAATACCTGTGGTGATAGCTATGATAGTGGGTGTTAGTTACGTAGCTTGTGGTGACAGCTGTGAAACTGCTGAATTCAAATAACCTACTGTGAAATATGTTCTATAAAGGAGTTATTCTTTGGAAGCAAGGCATAAACAACAGATCAGAAAAGCATGGAGTGCACAAGTTTTATGGACCAGAGCAGCTGGTTTCGGCCAATTCAGCCTCATCATTGACCCTGAAATATTTAAAAAATTCCACAATAAACCAATGATCCCGAAGGACAAGAGATTATAGACAACATAATGACGAAAGGCGGAGAGACATTTTACGGCAGCCAAAAACTCCCTTAACGCCAGCTATATTCACATCAAATATGTTCTATGAAAGGTTTATCATTTGTAAGCAAGGAATATACAACAGCGCCTAAAAGCATGGAATGTACAAGTCCGTGGTGATTGATGGCAAACTGTGGTGATAGCCACTTAACCTGTGGTGACAGCTGTGAAACTGTGCTGAAATCGGAATAACCTGCGGTGATACCTGCGAAAGTTTGGTGATAGCCAAGTATCTGTGTGACAGCTGTGAAAATGTAATGAAATCTGCATAATTTGTGGTGATAGCTGTGAAACTATGTTGACAGCTGTGTTATCTGTTCTGAAGCTGTAAAACTGTGCTGAAATCAAAATAACAAACTGAGAAAGCTCTGATACCGATTTTCCTGTTGTGATGCTGAGTTGTCTGTTGTGACAGCTATAAAACTATACTGAAAACTAAATAACCTGTGGTGATATCTGTGAAACAACGGTGATGGCCATTTAACCAATGGTGGCAGCTGTGAAATGAGGCAGAATTATGAATACCTGTGGTGATAGCTATGATAGTGGGTGTTAGTTACGTAGCTTGTGGTGACAGCTGTGAAACTGCTGAATTCAAATAACCTACTGTGAAATATGTTCTATAAAGGAGTTATTCTTTGGAAGCAAGGCATAAACAACAGATCAGAAAAGCATGGAGTGCACAAGTTTTCTGGACCAGAGCAGCTGGTTTCGGCCAATTCAGCCTCATCATTGACCCTGAAATATTTTAAAAATTCCACAATAAACCAATGATCCCGAAGGACAAGAGATTATAGACAACATAATGACGAAAGGCGGAGAGACATTTTACGGCAGCCAAAAACTCCCTTAACGCCAGCTATATTCACATCAAATATGTTCTATGAAAGGTTTATCATTTGTAAGCAAGGAATATACAACAGCGCCTAAAAGCATGGAATGTACAAGTCCGTGGTGATTGATGGCAAACTGTGGTGATAGCCACTTAACCCGTGGTGACAGCTGTGGAACTGTGCTGAAATCGGAATAACCTGCGGTGATACCTGCGAAAGTTTGGTGATAACCAAGTATCCGTGTGACAGCTGTGGAAATGTACTGAAATCTGTATAATTTGTGGTGACATATGTGAAACTGTGGTTGAAGCTATGTTATCGGATGTGAAGCTGTAAAACTGTGTTGAAATCAAAATAACATATTGAGAAAGCTGTGAAACTGTGGTGATGCCGATTTACCTGTTGTGATGCCGAGTTGTCTGTTGTGACAGCTATAAAACTATACTGAAAACTAAATGACCTGTGGTGATATCTGTGAAACAGCGATGATGGCCATTTAACCTATGGTGACAGCTATGAAGCGATGCTGAATTATAAATAACCTGTGATGATAGCTGTGAAACAGTGGTGCTAGTCACGTAGCCTGTGGTGACAGCAGTGAAACTGCTGAATTCAAAATAACCTACTGTGAAATATGTTCCATAAAAGAGTTATCACTTGGAAGCAAGGAATAAATAACAGATCCGTAAAGCATGGAGTGCACAAGTTTTCTGGGCCAGAGCAGCTAGTTTCGGCCAAATAGGTCTCATCAGTGGCCCTGAAATATTTTCAAAATTCCACCAATGATTCCGAAGGACAAGAAAATATAAACTACATGGTGACGAAAGGCGGAGAGACAGTTAACGGCCGCCACACACCCCATTAACGCCAGCTATAGTCAAAGCAAATATGTTCTATGAAAGGCTTATCATTTGGAAGCAGGGAATATACAACAGAGCCTAAAAGCATGGAATGTACAAGTCCGTGGTGATTGATGGCACACTGTGGGGATAGCCACTTAACTTGTGGTGACAGCTGTGAATCTGTGCTGAAATCTGAATAACCTGTGGTGATACCTGCCAAAGTTTGGTGATAGCCAAGTATCTGTGTGACAGCTGTGAAAATGTACTGAAATCTGTATAATTTGTGGTGACAGCTGTGAAACTGTGGTGACAGCTATGTTATCTGATGTGAAGCTGTAAAACTGTGTTGACAGCTATGTTATCTGTTGTGAAGCTGTAAACTGTGCTGAAATCTGTATAATTTGTGGTGATAGCTGTGAAACTATGTTGACAGCTATGTTATCTGTTGTTAAGCTGTAAAACTGTGCTGAAAACAAAATAACACATTGAGAAAGCTGTGATACCGAGTTTCCTGTTGTTATGCTGAGTTGACTGTTGTGACAGCTATAAAACTTTACTGAAAACTAAATAACCTGTGGTGATATCTGTGAAACAGCGGTGATGGCCATTTAACATATGGTGACAGCTGTGAAATGAGTCAGAATTATGAATACCTGTGGTGATAGCTATGATAGTGGGTGTTAGTTACCTATCTTGTGGCGACAGCTGTGAAACTGCTTAATTCAAATAGCCTACTGTGAAATATGTTCTATAAAGGAGTTATCCTTTGGAAGCAAGGCATAAACAACAGATCAGAAAAGCATGGAGTGCACAAGTTTTCTGGACCAGAGCAGCTGGTTTCGGCCAATTCAGCCTCATCATTGGCCCTGACATATTTTAAAAATTCCACAATAAACCAATGATCCCGAAGGACAAAAAATTAAAGACAAGATTATGACGAAAGGCGGAGAGACATTTTACGGCAGCCAAAGACTCCCTTAACGCCAGCTATATTCACATCAAATATGTTTTATGAAAGGTTTATCATTTGTAAGCATGGAATATACAACAGAGCCTAAAAGAATGGAATGTACAAGTCCGTGGTGATTGATGGCAAACTGTGGTGATAGCCACTTAACCTGTGGTGACAGCTGTGAAACTGTGTTGAAATCGGAATAACCTGTGGTGATACCTGCGAAAGTTTGGTGATAACCACGTTTCTGTGTGACAGCTGTGGAAATGTACTGAAATCTGTATAATTTGTGGGGACAGCTGTGAAACTGTGGCGGAAGCTATGTAATCTGATGTGAAGCTGTAAAACTGTGTTGAAATCAAAATAACATATTGAAAAATAAAAATCAAAAATGAGTTCCTTTAAGAGCAATGAAAACATTCATAAGAAAGAAGATGGGTCATACTACGTAGTTTTGGCTAATAAAGCCTCATCAGTGACCCTGTAATGATCCGGCTACGAAAACCAGAGGAAACATACTGCAATTTTTCGAATTTCGAATAGGCAGTCGATTCAAAGACTGATGTAAATCAAAATAGTGTCCAAATAAATAAAAACCTGTCTAGAATATGAGTCTAAACCAATAATTATATATGATTTTCCAGAATATTTACGCTGATCTCAAAGGACAAAAAGTAAAATATAAACTGCATTATGGTTGATGTACGGGGAGACGTTTTACGGCCGCCACACGGCACAACACCAGCTGCAGTGAAGGCAAATAAAAATAAAAAATGAGTTCCTTTAAGAGCAATGAAAACATTCATAAGAAAGAAGATGGGTCATACTACGTAGTTTCGGCTAATAAAGCCTCATCAGTGACCCTGTAATGATCCGGCAACGAAAGCCAGAGGAAACATACTGAAATTTTTCGAATTTCGAATAGGCAGTCGATTCAAAGACTGATATAAATCAAAATGGGGTCCAAATAATTAAAAACCTGTCTAGAATATGAGTCTAAACCAATAATTATATATGATTTCCAGAATATTTACGCTGAAACTGTGGTGATGCCGATTTACCTGTTGTGATGCCGAGTTGTCTGTTGTGACAGCTATAAAACTATACTGAAAACTAAATGACCTGTGGTGATATCTGTGAAACAGCGATGATGGCCATTTAACCTATGGTGACAGCTATGAGGTGATGCTGAATTATTAATAACCTGTGATGATAGCTGTGAAACAGTGGTGCTAGTCACGTAGCCTGTGGTGACAGCAGTGAAACTGCTGAATTCAAAATAACTTACTATGAAATATGTTCCATAAAAGAGTTATCCTTTGGAAGCAAGGAATAAACAACAGATCCGTGAAGCATGGAGTGCACAAGTTTTCTGGGCCAGAGCAGCTAGTTTCGGCCAAATAGGTCTCATCAGTGGCCCTGAAATATTTTCAAAATTCCACCAATGATCCCGAAGGACAAGAAAATATAAACTACATTGTGACGAAAGGCGGGGAGACAGTTTACGACCGCCACACACTCCATTCACGCCAGCTATAGTCACAGCAAATATGTTCTATGAAAGGCTTATCATTTGGAAGCAGGGAATATACAACAGAACCTAAAAGCATTGAATGTACAAGTCCGTGGTGATTGATGGCAAACCGTGGGGATAATCACTTAACCTGTGGTGACAGCTGTGAAACTGTGCAGAAATCTGAATAACCTGTGGTGATACCTGCCAAAGTTTGGTGATAGCCAAGTATCTGTGTGACAGTTGTGAAAATGTACTGAAATCTGTATAATTTGTGGTGACAGCTGTGAAACTATGTATACAGCTATGTTATCTGTTGTAAAACTGTGCTGAAATCAAAATAACACATTGAGAAAGCTGTGATACCGAGTTTCCTGTTGTGATGCTGAGTTGTCTGTTGTGACAGCTATAAAACTATACTGAAAACTAAATAACCTGTGGTGATATCTGTGAAACAGCGGAGATGGCCATTTAACCTATGGTGACAGCTGTGAAATGAGGCAGATTTATGAATACCTGTGGTGATAGCTATGATAGTGGGTGTTAGTTACCTATCTTGTGGCAACAGCTGTGAAACTGCTGAATTGAAATAGCCTACTATGAAATATGTTCTATAAAGGAGGTACCCTTTGGATGCAAAACATAAACAACAGATCAGAAAAGCATGGAGTGCACAAGTGTTCTGGACCAGAGCAGCTGGTTTTGGCCAATTCAGCCTCATCATTGGCCCTGAAATATTTTAGAAATTCCACAAGAAACCAATGATCCCGAAGGACAAGAAATTATAGACAACATTATTACGAAAGGCGGAGAGACATTTTACGGCAGCCAAAGACTCCCTTAACGCCAGCTATATTCACATCAAATATGTTCTATGAAATGTTTATCATTTGTAAGCAAGGAATATACAACAGAGCCTAAAAGCATGGAATGTACAAGTCCGTGGTGATTGATGGCAAACTGTGGTGATAGCCACTTAACCTGTGGTGACAGCTATGAAACTGTGCTGAAATCGGAATAACCTGCGGTGATACCTGCGAAAGTTTGGTGATAACCAAGTATCTGTGTGACAGCTGTGGAAATGTACTGAAATCTGTATAATTTGTGGTGTCAGCTATGAAACTGTGGTGGAAGCTATGTTATCTGATGTGAAGCTGTCAAACTGTGTTGAAATCAAAATAGCATATTGAGAAAGCTGCGAAACTGTGGTGATGCCGATTTACCTGTTGTGATGCCGAGTTGTCTGTTGTGACAGCTATAAAACTATACTGAAAATTAAATGACTTGTGGTGATATCTGTGAAACAGCGATGATGGCCATTTAACCTATGGTGACAGCTATGAAGTGATGCTGAATTATAAATAATCTGTGATGATAGCTGTGAAACAGTGGTGCTAGTCACGTAGCCTGTGGTTACAGCAGTGAAACTGCTGAATTCAAAATAACTTGCTTTGAAATATGTTCCATAAAAGAGTTATCATTTGGAAGCAAGGAATAAATAACAGATCCGTAAAGCATGGAATGCACAAGTTTTTTGGGTCAGAACAGCTAGTTTCGGCCAAATAGATCTCATCAGTGGCCCTGAAATATTTTCAAAATTCCACCAATGATCCCGAAGGACAAGAAAATTTAAATTACATTGTGTCGAAAGGCGGGGAGACAGTTTACGGCCGCCACACACTCCATTAACGCCAGCTATAGTCACAGCAAATATGTTCTATGAAAGGCTTATCATTTGGAAGCAGGGAATATACAACAGAGCCTAAAAGCATGGAATGGAATTTGTGGTGATAGCTGTGAAACTATGTTGACAGCTATGTTATCTGTTCTGAAGCTGTAAAACTGTGCTGAAATTAAAATAACACATTGAGAAAGCTCTGATACCGAGTTTCCTGTTGTGATGCTGAGTTGTCTGCTGTGACAGCTATAAAACTATACTGAAAACTAAATAACCTGTGGTTATATCTGTGAAACAGCGGTGATGGACATTTAACCTATGGTGACAGCTGTGAAATGAGGCAGAATTATGCATACCTTTGGTGATAGCTATGAGAGTGGGTGTTAGTTACGTAGCTTATGGTGACAACTGTGAAACTGCTGAATTCAAATAGCCTACTGTGAAATATGTTCTATAAAGGAGTTATTCTTTGGAAGCAAGGCATAAACAACAGATCAGAAAAGCATGGAGTGCACAAGTTTTCTGGACCAGAGCAGCTGGTTTCGGCCAATTCAGCCTCATCATTGACCCTGAAATATTTTGAAAATTCCACAATAAACCAATGATCCCGAAGGACAAGAAATTATTGAAAACATGATAACGAAAGGCGGAGAGACATTTTACGGCAGCCAAAGACCCCCTTAACGCCAGCTATATTCACATCAAATGTGTTCTATGAAAGGTTTATCATTTGTAAGCAATGAATATACAACAGAGGCTAAAAGCATGAAATGTACAAGTCCGTGGTGATTGATGGCAAACTGTGGTGATAGCCACTTAACCTGTGGTGACAGCTGTGAAACTGCGCTGAAATCGGAATAACCTGTGGTGATACCTGCAGGTGTTTGGTGATAGCCAAGTATCTGTGTGACAGCTGTGGAAATGTACTGAAATCTGTATAATTTTGTGTTGACAGCTGTGAAACTGTGATGGAAGCTATGTTATCTGATGTGAAGCTGTAAAACTGTGTTGAAATCAAAATAACATATTGAGAAAGCTGTGAAACTGTGGTGATGCCGATTTACCTGTTATAATGCCGAGTTGTCTGTTGTGACAGCTATAAAACTATACTGAAAACTAAATGACCAGTGGTGATATCTGTGAAACAGCGATGATGGCCATTTAACCTATGGTGACAGCTATGAAGCGATGCTGAATTATAAATAACCTGTGATGATAGCTGTGAAACAGTGGTGCTAGTCACGTATCTTGTGGTGACAGCAGTGAAACTGCTGAATTCAAAATAACTTATTGTGACATATGTTCCATAAAAGAGTTATCCTTTGAAAGCAAGGAATAAACACTAATCCGTAAAGCATGGAATGCACAAGTTTTCTGGGCCAGAACAGCTAGTTTCGGCCAAATAGGTCTCATCAGTGGCCCTGAAATATTTTCAAAATTCCACCAATGATCCCGAAGGACAAGAAAATATAAGATACATTGTGACGAAAGGCGGGGAGACAGATTTCGACCGCCACACACTCCATTAACGCCAGCTATAGTCACAGCAAATATGCTCTATGAAAGGCTTATTTGGAAGCAGGGAATATACAACAGAGCCTAAAAGCATGGAATGTACAAGTCCGTGGTGATTGATAGCACACTGTGGGGATAGCCACTTAACCTGTGGTGACAGCTGTGAAACTGTGCTGAAATCTGAATAACCTGCGGTGATACCTGCAGAAGTTTGGTGATAGCCAAGTATCTGTGTGACAGCTGTGAAAATGTACTGAAATCTGTATAATTTGTGGTGACAGCTGTGAAACTGTGGTGACAGCTATGTTATCTGATGTGAAGCTGTAAAACTGTGTTGAAATCAAAATAACATATTGAGAAAGCTGTGAAACTGTGGTGATGCCGATTTACCTGTTGTGATGCCGAGTTGTCTGTTGTAACAGCTATAAAACTATACTGAAAACTAAATGACCTGTGGTGATATATGTTAAACAGCGATGATGGCCATTTAACCTATGGTGACAGCTATGAAGCGATGCTGAATTATAAATAACCTGTGATGATAGCTGTGAAACAGAGGTGCTAGTCACATAGCCTGTGGTGGCAGCAGTGAAACTGCTGAATTCAAAATAACTTACTGTGATATATGTTCCATAAAAGAGTTATCCTTTGGAAGCAAGGAATAAACAACAGATCCGTAAAGCATGGAGTGCACAAGTTTTCTGGGCCAGAGCAGCTAGTTTCGGCCAAATAGGTCTCATCAGTGGCCCTGAAATATTTTCAAAATTCCACCAATGATCCCGAAGGACAAGAAAATATAAACTACATTGTGACGAAAGACGGGGAGACAGTTTACGGCCGCCACACACAGTGATACTGTTGCGATGGCCAGGCAACCAGTGGTGACAGCTGTGACCTGTACTAAAATCTTAATAACATGGGCGACAGCTGTGAAACTGCACTGAAATCTAAAAGCCTGTAGTAATTGATGGCAAACTGTGGTGATAACCACATAACCTGTGGAGACAGATGAAACTGTGATGAAATCGGAATAACCTGTGGTGATACCTGCGAAAGTTTGGTGATAGCCAAGTATCTGTGTGACAGCTGTGTAAATCTACGGAAATCTGTATAATTTATGGTGACAGCTGTGAAACTGTGGTGACAGCTATGTTATTTGTTGTGAAGCTGTGAAACTGTGCTGAAATTAAAATAACATATTGAGAAAGCTGTGAAACTGTGGTGATGCCGAGTTACCTGTTGTGATGCCGAGTTGTCTGTCGTGACAGCTAAAAAACTATACTGAAAACTAAATGACCTGTGGTGATATCTATGAAACAGCGGTGATGGCTATTTTACACTATGGTGACAGCTGTGAAACAGTGCTAAATTAGAAATAACCAGTGGTCATAACTGTGAAACTGTGGTGATATTCACGTACCCTGTGGTGACAGCTGTGAAACTGCTGAATTCAAAATAGTATGTTCTATAAGAGTTATCCTTTGGTAGCAAGGCATAAATAATAGACCCGAAAAGCTTTGAGTACAAACGTTTACTGGGCCAGAGCAGCTAGTTTTGGTCAATAAGGCCTGTAATATTTTCAAAATTCCACAATAAACCAATGATCCCGAAGGACAAGAAAATATAAAACTACATTTTGACGAAAGGTGGGGAGACAATTTACGGCCGCCACACACTCCATTAACGCCAGCTATAGTAACATTCGAACTGAAAAGCATGGAGTGTAAATGTTTTGGTCAAACTTTCTAGTTTCGACCAATTATCACATCAGGACTCAGAAATATTATATAAAAACTGTGATACTGGCGATGGTCACGTAACCCCTGGTGACAGCTGTGATCTGTGCTAAATAACCTGGTGTAAGAGTTGTGAAACTCTACAGAAATCTAAATCACCTGTGGTGATAGATGGGAAATTGTGGTTTTAGCTCTGCAGCTGTTGCGATAGCCACGTAATATGTGGTGACAGCTGAACCACATAACCTGTGGTGACAGATGTGAAACTGTGCTGAATTCTGAATAACCTGTGGTGATACCTGCGAAACTGTGGTGATAACCACATAACCTGTGGTGACAGATGTAAAACTGTGATGAAATCGGAATAACCTGTGGTGATACCTGCGAAAGTTTGTTGAGAGCCAAGTATCTGTGTTACAGCTGTAAACATATACTGAAATCTTTATAATTTATAGTGACAGCTGTGAAACTGTGGTGACAACTATGTTATTTGTTGTGAAGCTGTGAAACTGTGCTGAAATCAAAATAACATATTGTGAAAGCTGTGAAACTCTTGTGATGCCGAGTTGCCTGTTGTGACTGCGAGTTTTCTGTTGGGACCTATAAAACTATACTGAAGACTAAATAACCTGTGGTGATATCTGTGAAACATCGGTGATGGCAATTTGACCTATGATGGCAGCTATGAAACGATGCTGAATTATAAATAACCTGTGGTGAAAGCTGTGAAACTGTGGTGCTAGTCATGTAGCCTATGTTGACGGCTGTGGAACTGTTGAATTCAAAATAACCTACTGTGAAATATGTTCTATAAAAGAGTTATCCTTTGAAAGCAAGGAATAAACAATAAATCCGAAAAGCATGGAGCGCAAAAGGTTACTTGGCCAGAGCAGCTAGTTTCGGCCAATAAGGCCTCATCAGAGGCCCTGAAATATTTTCAAAATTCCATAATACACCAATGATCCCGAAGGACAAGAAAATATAAACTACATTATGACGAAAGGCGGGGAGACATTTTACGACCGCCACACACTCCCTTAACGCCTGCTATAGTCACATCAAATATGTTTTATGAAAGGTTTATCATTTGGAAGAGCAAAACAACAGAACTGAAAAGCATGGAAAGTACACGTTTTGGCCAAACTTTCTAGTTTCGAGCAATTATCGCATCAGGATTCTGAAATATTGTAATAAAAACTGTGAAACTGGCAATGGTCACGTAATCAGTGGTGACAGCTGTGATCTGTGCTAAATAACCTGGCGTTAGAGCTGTGAAACTGTACTGAAATCTAGATAACCTGTGGTGATAGATGGGAAACTGTGGTTATAGCTCTGCAGCTGGTGTGATAGCCACGTAATCTGCGATGACAGTTGTGAAACTGTGCTGTAATCTCCAAAATATGTGGTGATAGCTGTGAAAATGTGGTGATGACCCCGTACCCTGTGATGACAGCTATGGAACTATGCTTGAAACTAAACCTGTGGTGACAGCTGTGAAACTGCAGTGATTATTATGTTGCCTGTGGTGACAGCTGTGAAACTATGCAGAAATCTAAATAACATGTGGCAAGTGGCACATAATACTAGAGCTGTTAACTCTTCAGCCTGCCATTTCCGGAAAACTGATCTGATTGGTTAGGTTCAAACAGAAAAGTTCAAATCTGATCTTTAGTTATCATAACATTGTGGTGAGACTTTAATGTCAGAAGTCATATTTCTGTTAACGAGCTTAAACATTTGAAACCGAGATGCAGATAAGCTATGCTTTCTTGAATTTACACAGTCTTTATTCTTGTTGATAGCTAAGGATGTCGTCAAAATTAAAGGAAAAGTTGAAATGTCTTGGCACAAAAAATACAGCAACAAAAAAAAAATTAATTAAAGCAACCGGCCTTATCTGGAACATTGTCCCTACAAGGGACATTTTCCTTTTTCCATTGAGTATTTGTTGAAAGGGATAATTGTCCTTGTTTCCCATGCACCCTTTAGAATCGCCTTCGCGATTATAATGAATATCCAAGTATGGAGAAAATTATCCTTTAATTAATTATCCTTTAATCGTATAATCAAATACCCTCTTATCTACGTCAATGTTTACTTCAAACTGAAGTCGCATCAGGTAAAAACTTACCGCCAGTGCATTTAATAAAATACGATTCATTCCTTGAAAAAAAACAACAACACATATATATAAATGAAGAACTGACCATTAACTGCATAACACTAAAGCACTTTTAAATAAACTGATCATCAATACATTTCAAATACATTGTCTGATTCACTGGCTGTGATATAAACTCCAGATTACTGCTAATAAAACACTTTGTGGTTTCAGCATCTGACACTTATGGCCCTTGGCAGAAACTGGCTGCCTTTTAAACAAGCAGATACAAATCCACGGAAACAACTGTTCATATGTAGTTAATAGAGGGGTTTGGTGCTCTCCTCTAATAAGCTCTTCACTGTGGTGATAGCTGTGACACTGTCGTAAAAAACATATACTATGTGGCGACAACAGTTGTGAAACTATAGTTATAGCCAAATAAACTTTGAGAGTTGCGAAAGCTATGACAGTGTGCTGAAAACTATATTATCTATGATGGGAGCTGTGAAACTATGAGGTGATTACAGCTGTGAATCTGTGCTGAAATATAATTTACCTGTGGTGATAGCTGTGACCCTGTCGTAAAAGTCATGTAATCTATGGCGACAACAGCTGTGAAACTATTGTTATAGCCAAATAACCTTTGCGAGTGGTGACAGCTGTGAAAGTGTGCTGAAACCAATATTATTTGTGGTGGGGGCTGTGAAACTGTGCTGAAATATAAATTACCTGTGGTAAAAGCTGTAAAACTGCCGCGATAGCCACGTAACCTGTGGTGACTACCATGAAGCTAATCTGAAATCCAAGTAACCTGTGATGATGAGGTTAAACTGTGCTGAAATCGAGATAACCTATGGTGATAGCTGTTAAACTGTGGTGATAGCCACGTAACGTGAAGTGACAGCTATGAACTGCGCTGAAATCTATAAATAACCCATGGTAATAGCTGTGAAGCTTTGGCGATATACACATTACCTGTGCACACGTGACAGCTATGAAACTGCTGAAATCTATATAATCTGTGGTGAAAGCTGTGGAATTGTGGTGATAGCCATGTGACCGATGGTGACAGCTGTGAAATTGTGCTGCTAAAACCTATATAATCTGTAGTCATAGCTGTTAAACGGTGATGACACCCACGTAACTGTTATGACAGCTATGAATCTGAGCTAAAAAACTCAACAACGTGTGAGGAAAGCTTTGCTCTGTGCTGATTATTACGTTACCTTTGGTAAAAGCTCTGAAACTGTGCTGAAATCTATAAAAGCTTTTGGTGTCAGCTTTGAAACTGTGCTGAAATCTTTAAATTCTGTGGTGATATCTGTGAAACTGTGATGATGGCCATGTAACCTGTGATGTCAGCTTTGGAACTGTGCTAAAACCTTAATGAACCGTGGTACTGCAGGGATTATCACATTACCAATAGTGCCAGCTGTCAAACTATGATGAATTCTAAATAATATGTAGTGATAGCTGTAACACTGTGGTGATACCAACGTAACCTACGTCGACAGCTATGAAACTGTGGTGATAGCCAAATAAACTTTATGGGCTGCGACATCCATGTAAATGTGCTCAATAGAAGTGAAGGCATTGACCAGGAATCGATACAATTAACTCACAGCTCCCATTAGAGACACCAAAGGGAAAGAAACACAAACAAATCTATATATTTTGCGGTGATAACTGTGAAACTGTGATGACAGCTGTGAAATTGTGCTAAAATCTAAATTACATATGGTGATATCTGTAAAACTGCGGTGATAGCCAAATAACCCTCGGTGGCAGCTGTGAAGCTGTGCTGAAATCCATATAACCTGTGGTCATAGCTTCGAATTTGTGGTTATAGCGACGCAACCTATGGTAAAGGTGCAAGTGTAATGAAATTTAAATAGCCCAATGGTGACAGCTGCTGTAAAAAGGTGCTGAAACCTAATAAACATGTGCTGATAGTTGTTAAACTGTGGTGAAAGCCACGTATGAGACTGTGTTTAAATCTAAATAACCGTTTGATTTTAGCTGTGATATTGGCGTGATAACCATATAACGGGTGGTGAAAGAGCAAAACATAGCAATATAGCGTCGGGGATAACCGTGAAGCTGCTGTAATAGCCATGTAATCTGTCGTGAGCGCTGTGATAGTGTCGTTATTTATTACCTATGGTTATAGCCGTGAAACCGTTGTGAAAGTTTTATTACACATGTGACCTGTGGTGATAGTCATGGAAACTGTGCTGATTATCAAAATAACCAGTGGTGACAGCGCTGAAACTGTGTAAATAGCTATAGCCTATGTTGATATGGCGACAACTGAAACGGTGGCGACACGTTTATAAGCTGCGATCCCTGGTTTATGAGACGGGTAGCAAAACCACTACACTATGTGGAGACAGTTATGAAGCTGTGGTAATAGATATTTAGTGTATGGTGATAGTAGTGAATGTGTTGCGAAAGTCATATAAAATGTGGTTGCATATGAGAAACTGCAGTGATAGTAATATAACATGTAGTGACAGATTAGAAATTATGGTATTTTTAACCTGAGATTGTGCTGTAAAGCTGTGATGATAACCTTAAACAGTTTTGTAATCGAGTTAATTTCATATTCCCGATGTGACTGCCTTGAAACTGTTATAATAGCCATATCTCTTAAGGTGACCGCTGGACATAGTAGTGATAGTAAAGTAAACATGTCGTGATATAGCCAAATATCTTGTGGTGGCAGCTGTGAAGTAAGTGTTGGCCACATAACTTGTCGTGACAGATTACATATAGCTGCAAAATAGGGGGGGGGGGGGTTGGGTGAGGCGAAGGTGTTGCATCAACTGGGCGCCAACTGATATTGGCTTACAGTTAGGCAAGGCTTGCTGGCCTAGCAGCAATTAAGGATAGAAGGTAACGTTGGTATTTCTTCTATTTCTTCACTTTCATTTATTTAGCGCTGTCTCTGCCCACTCTCATTCATCTCCTCTACTTCTTCTTTCTCTTTTCTCCTTTTTATCTGGGAGACGACACAAAATGACCCACAAGGGTTGACATGTCGTTAAACCCCAACATAACCAATCAATAGCTGCGAAATTGTAGTGGCATCCACATAGTTTGTGGTGATAGCTGTGAAACTGTACATAGGCATATAACCTGTGGTGATATTTGGTAAACTGTGTTGATAACCATAATTCATGAAAAAAACAGCTGCAAAACATTCGATAGCCATGTAAAATAGAAGTGGAGGCAATGATCAGGAATCGACACAATCAACCCACAGCTCCCACCAGAGACACCAAAGAGAAAGATAAACACACATGAAACAACAGACCCTAATGGAAACACCAACAGCGGAAAGCCAAAAGGACAGTTACTTTCCAACAAAATGACCAATAGGCTATCCAAAATAAATAACATAAGCGACACAAACACCCAAAGACAAACCATAACAAAAATAAACCACGACAGAAGAACCACCTTGGAACGGTCAGCAGAAACGAATTCCACTGGGGGGCTTAAATCAATTTTACGTGGCTACAATCCTCGCCATTACTTCCGTCGCGATTAAGACAAATAGTTTGTTCAGTCCGCATGAAGGCCTCCTAACTCATCAGTGCAACATCTCCGTGAACACAAATAATCAAACAAGCACAGAGATGAAACAACGCTGAGGACTCGACAGCAAGAAACCACTGAAATGCCTGAGCAAAAGAAAACCAACAGTTAGACTCGATTTCACCCTTCAGTTAAAATACTGACTGTTCCAAGGCGATTCTTCTGTTGTGGTTTATTATTGTTACAGTATCTTTTTATTTTGGACAGTCGTTTTGTGGTAAAGTAATTGCCCTTTGGGCTTTCCGATTGTGGCGTTTTTATTGTGGTGAAGTTGTTTTATGATTATGTTTCTTTCTCTTTGGTGTCTTGGATGGGAGGTGTGAGATAATTGTATCGATTCCTGATGATTGCCTTCACTTCTATTTTGTGGTGACAGCTGTGAAATTGTGGTGATACCCAGCTAACAGTTGTGTTTTATAAAAGTTTTCATAACGTCGGAAGGGACGGCATGTAACTTTCGCTTGTATATATGCTGCAGCGTTAAACTAAAGATCAATTTTAATGTTTAACCGCCAGCTGTGAAACTGAGGTGATAGCGATATAACCTTTGGTGATAGCTGAGAAATTCAGGTGACATATGTGAAACAGAGATGTTTGCTATATAACCTGTTGGGACAGCTGTGAAAATGAGGTGATAGCCGTATGCCCTTTGGTGAAAGGCTGTAAAAGTAAGGTGTATCTATACTTCCTGTGTTGAAAGCTGTTAGACTGGGGTGAAAGCCAAAAGACCTGTTGCGACAGCTGCAAGTCTGATTTGATATCCGCACTACCTGTGATTACAAATGTGAAACTAATGTCATAGCCATATTTCCTATAGTGTATATCCCAGGTGATAACCATATTATTTGTGGTGACAGCTAAACTGAGGAGAAACCATGTAACCTGTTATGATTGTTGTTTAACTCACGCTATATAATCTGTGGTGAACGCTGTGAAATTCACACGAGGGCCATAACACCTGTGGTGACCGCTGTGAAACCGAGGAGATAGCCATACTACCAGTAGGGAAAGCTCTGAAAGCCATACGATAGCCATATTAGCTATGGTGATAGCTGCGAAACTAATGTGAAAGTCATTTTACCTGTTTTACCTGTTTTGTTTGCTGCGAAACCCATGTGATAGCCATACCACCTATGGTGACAGCTGTGAAACTAATATTACTGCTATATAATCTGTGGTGACCACTTTAAAATCTTAGGGGATAGCCATATTACCCGTGGTGATATCTATAAAACGGATGTGATAGCTATACTACCTGTGGTTATAGCTGAGAAACTCACGTTATAGCCTTATTATCTGAGGATTTTTAATTTATCGTGCTAACAGATTTGAAAGTGAAGTGATTGTCATGTCATATGTGCTGTTAGCTGTGAGACTCAAGTGATGGATAGAAGCCTCCGTGTTGAAGTGGTTATGCTAGTCGCCTTGTAAACCAGGGATCGCAGGATCGATCCCGGGCTTCTCCAGACTTTCGGATGTGTCTTAAACCGAGGTCTCGTCTCCGTATGACCTTAGCTGTTGGTGGGACGTATAACTCAAAAACCCACTCACTCAGTTGATGGACATTCTACCTGTTGCGATAATGGAGAAACACAGGTCACTGCTATATAACATTGATGACACCTGTGAAACTGATGTCCTATGGTGATAGCTGTGACACCGAGGTGATAGCATCTTACATGCAGTGATAAAGTAAAACTCAGATTGTAGTCATATTACCAATGTTGAAAGCCGTGAAACGATGCGATAGCCATTCTACATTTGGTGATAAATGTAATGCTGAGGTGATAGCTGTGAAACTCAAGTGATAGCCATACTACCTCTGGTGAAAAATGTGAAACACAGGTGATTGCTATTCTGTCTCTGGCGATAGCTGTAAAAATGAGGTGATAGACATATTTCTGTGGTGACAGCTGTAACTCTGATGTGAAATCCAGCTGTTAAACTAATGTGATAGCTATATTCCCTGTGGTGGTAGCTTTGAAACCCAGGTGATAACCATTCTACATGTGGTGACAATTGTGAAACACAGGTGAATGCTATATTACATGTGGTGAAAGCTGTTTTCCTGTGGTGATAGCTTTGAATACGAGGTGATAGCATATCACCCGAGGTGACAACTGTAAATGTCAGATTATAGCGAGATTACTTGTGGTGACGTCTGTGAAACTGAATCTATAGCCATACTACCTGTGGTAATAAGTGTGATGCTGAGGTGATAGCTGTGAAACTCAAGTAATAGCCATACTACCTCTGGTGACAATAATGAAACACAGGTGATTGCTATATTACCTATGGACGACAGATGTGAAACACAGATGATAGCCATATATCTTGTGGTAACAGCTGTAAGTCTGATGTGATATCCATACCATCTTTGGTGACAGCTGAGAAAGTAATGTGATAGCCATATTACCTGTGAATATCAAACTATCAATTAAGAAAGCTGAGAAACTCAGCTAAAAATGATATAATCTGTGGTAGTAGCTGTAAAACTAAGGCGACAGCCATGTTACCTGATTTGATTGCTATGAAAATCATGTGATAGCCATACTACCTATATTGCCAGCTGTGAAACTGAGGTGATTGTTATATAACCTGTGATGACAGCTGTGCACCTCAGGTGGCAGCCATATTACCTGTTGTGATAGCTGTGACTACTTCTGGTGACAGCTGTAAATAAGAGGTGTTTACTGTTTTACCTTTCTTTTACGACAGTTGTGAAAACTGATATGATAGGTTTTGTGTGTGAAACTGGGTTGACAGCAAAGTAGAAGTAAAACAAAGATCAGGAATCGATACAATTAACTTACTCCACCCATCAAAGACACCAAAGGGAAAGAAACACAAACATTAAGCGACCAGACCATAATGGAAACCTAAACAAAGGAAGGTTATAAGGACAGTTACTTTCCCACAAAATGGCCATATGGCCATCCAAAATAAAAAGACACAATTGATACACACAGTAAGTGACAAACAACAACATAAATAAATCGCCACAGAAGAACCGCCTTGGAACGGTCAGTGGAAAGATTTCCACTGGGGGGGGGGGGCTTAAATCGATTTTACGTGGCCACAATCCTCGCCCTTACTTCCGTCGCGATTTAGACAATTATTTGTTCAGTCCGCATGAAGGCCTCCTAACTCATCAGTGCAACATCTCCGTGAACACAAATAATCATAGAACCTCAGAGGTGATACAACGGTGAGGACTCGACAGCAAGAAACCACTGAAATGCTGGACCAAAAGAAAACCAACAGTTAGACTCCGATGGGCCCGACCAGAGACAGAGCATCAGGCACCAACCAACATTACCTTGAATTAGATCTCTCTAACTCTCAATAAGCCTTTACGTTGGAACCGTCATAGAATCTGAGGCCTGATCCACCGGCGTGCAATTAAGAGGGAAGCAAAGTTGCCAACTGTGATTGGGTTGACTACCATGCATGCAGTCTTGTCGTATAATATCCATGTTGTACCCTATCTTTTTATATCGAAGAATGATTTTACGAAATTGGGTGCTAAATACTATCTTTAGCGACAGCTGTGAAAATTTAAAAGAAAGACCCAGGGAGCGCCACAGTCACAAGACACAGCCCACTCACGACAGGAGGAGGAAACATACACAAAACAAGAAAAATACGAGTGTTTATGAAACGGAACAATCAGCCCTCTCTTCCCCACACGGGGTGATCAGACCATTAGAAAACACTAAACAACAACTTACAACAAGTTAGCTGATATGCGATGATAGCCATACTACCCGTGGTGATAGCCATATTACCTGTGGTGATAGCTATAAAATGTAGGTGAAAGACTGTGGTGACAGCTGTCAAATTAAGGTGATAGCCATAATACCTTTGGAGATAGTTGTGAAATTCAGGTGATAGACTGTGAAACTTAGTTGATAGCTTTATTACATATTTGGGCAACTGTTACTCAAGTAATGGCCATATAAGCTGTGGCGATAACTGGAAACTATGGGGATAGCCATACTAACTCTGGTAACAGCTGTGAAACAGAGGTGACAGCTGTACTACCGGTGGTGACAGATGTCAAGCCGAAGCGATAGGCATATTACCTATACTGATAGTTGTGGAATTCAGATGATAGTTATACTAAGCATAGTGAAACTCAGGCGAAATATGTGAAGCTGAGGTGACAGCCATATTACCTGTGGTGGTAGCTGTAAAATTGAGGTTATAGCCACATTACCTTCTGTGATAGCAATGAAGCCAGGTGATAACCATACTAGTTGTAGCGACAGTTGTAAAACAGATGTGATTTCTGCAAATACCTCTTGTGACAGCTGTCAGCCGATGTCATAACCGTTTTACTTGTGATTATAGCTGCGAAATTCAAGTCATAGTCCTATTTCTTGTTGTGAAGCTCAAGTGATAGCCATATTTCCTGAGGTGAAAGCTGTGAAATGGAGGTGATAGCCATATTACATACTTTTATAGCTATGGAACCCAGATGATAGCAATATAACCTGAGGGGATATCGTTGTTACCTGTAGGGATAACTCTGAAACTCGGGTGATAACCATACTAACTGTTTGACAAGTATGTATCATAGTTGACTGCTATATTATCTGTGGTAACGACTGTCAAACTGAGGTGATAGCAATCTAACTTTTGTGAAGGAAAGCCGAGAAAGTCAGGTGATAGCCATATTACTTGTGATAGCTGTGAAACTAAAATGATAGCCATACTACCTATAGTTAAACGATTGCTATATAATATATGGTGACAGCTGTAAAACTGAGGTGATGGCGATATTACCTTTGGCGATGGCTGTTAAACTCTGGTGATTACCATACTACTCAGGTGATGGCCATATAGCCTGTAGTGATAGCTGTCAAGCTAAGGGGATAGCCAAACAAGCTATGGGAATATCTGTGAAACAGACTTGATTGCTGTATTACCTGTGGCAGCTGTCAAACCGAGGTGACAGGCATATTACAGATGATAGTCATACTGCTTCTTGTGAAACTCAGGTGATAACCATATGATCTGAGGTGTAAAATGCGAAACTGAGGTGACAACCATATTACCTGTGGTGGTAGCTGTAAAACTGAGATTATAGCCATATTACCGGCGGTGATGCGTCTGACTGGTGATCAGAAGTACGCGGATTCAATACTTGCCGGGGTTGGCAGTATTTTATCGTGGAGATTGATCATGAAATCGTTTCTATCATCATTCTTTCCCTTCCGCTGATTCAAGAAGGGCAGTTGTCAGTTTCTGGCGAAAGAATGTACACTGTACTGGTGAACCACTTATGTACAAGACAGCCCAGGAAACGTGTGGATAGGTAAACTGACAAGCTCAAAAAATACATAGTGTTGACTGGGCCATTAAACTGCAATCAATGAAAGCAAAAACCTGTGTATTCATGTGATAGCATTACTACCTGTGGTGACAGCTGGGAAAAATGGCCTTAACCGTACGAGTTTTAGTGACTGTTGTGAAACAGAGGTGATTGTTGTATTACCTGTTGTGACAGCTGTCAACCAAGATGACAGCCGTATTATCTGTAATGATAGCTCTGAAATTCAGGTGATTATGTTTTGTGGGAAGCTCAGATGATAGCTATACTTCCTGTGGTGACAGCTGTGAAATGGAGGTGATATCCATATTAGCTCTGGTGATAGCTGTGAAACTCGGTTGATAGCAATATAACCTGTGGTTACAGCTGTCAAACTGAGGTGACAGCCATGTTACCTGTAGTGATAGCTGTGAAACTCAGTTGATAACCATTCTACCTGTTGTGACAAGTGTGAAACATAGTGGATTGCTGTATTACTTGTGGTGACAGCTGTCAGTTTGAGGTGATAGCGATATGATCTTCGGTGACAGTTGTTAAAGTCAGATGATAACCATACTACCTGCTGTGAAGGAAAGCTGAGAAATTCAGATGATACCATATTACTTGTGGTGATAGCTGTGAAACTAAGACGACAGCCATACTATCATACATGGTAAAATGATTGCTATATATTATGTTATGACAGCTGTGAAATTGATGTGATAGCCATATTACCTGTGGTGATGTGATGATAGCTAAGAAACTGAGGTAATGGCGATATTACCTGCTGAAAGCTGTGAAACTCTGGTGATAAACAAACTACCTGTTCTGACATTTGTGAAACGGAGGTCATTGCTTAATAACCTGAGGTGACAGTTGTGAAACTGAGGTGTTTGTCATTCCTGATCATTGTCTTCACCTCTATTTTTAAACCCTGTTTCACAGCTATCACCAAGATAGCTGTGAAACAGGGTTTAAAAATAGAGGTGAAGACAATGATCAGGAATGGATTCAATTACCCCTAATCTCCTAACAGAGACAACAATGGGAAAAATACGAAATTGAAATAACCCTAATGAAAACACCACATTTACTTTCCACAAAAATGGCCAAACAGCGATCGAAAATAAAAAGACATAAGCAATACATACATGCAAAGACGCACTGTAACAATAATAAACCACAACACAAGAACCGCCTTGGAATGGTCAGCAAAAAGTATTCCACTCGGGGGCTTTTTTTTTTGCTCCGGCATTTCATTGGTTTATTGCTTTCGAGTCCTCACCGTTGTTTCATCTCAATGGTTGTTTGAGTTTTTGTGTTCACAGAGATGTTGCACTGATGAGTAAGGAGGCCTTCATGCGGGCTGAACAAATTATTTGTGTAAAACGCGACGGAAGGGCGAGTATTGTGACCACGTAAAATCGATTTAAGCCCCCCCCCCCCCCCCCACACACACACACAAGTGGAATTCGTTTCCGCTGACCTTTCCAATTCTTCTGTCGCGGTTTATTTTTGTTATGAACTGTTTTTGGGTGTTTGCGTCGCTCATATTATTTTATTTTGGATAGCCTATTGGCCATTTTGTGGGAAAGTATCTGTCCTTTTGGTTTTCCGCTGTTGATGTTTCCATTGGGGTCTGTTGTTTCATGTTTGTGTTTCTTTCTCTTTGGTGTCTCTGATGGGAGCTGTGGGTTAATTGTATCGATTCCTGATCCTTGCCTCCACTTCTGCTTTTTTTTTTTTGATTTTGATTTGAGGTTTAACGTCCCTGTCAACACTGTAAAGGTCATTTTGGAGACGTTGCTTCCAATTTTGTGGGACTTATACCCAACATTGAGATGAAATGACATCTCAAGCCCTGTCGCCCAATGAAACCAAAAGGGTTTATTAGCATGGACGGTCCGCCTCGCACCGCGGTTCCTGGACAGGCTTAGATCCTCTAAGCGGTCCCACTTCTGCTTTATTACCTGGACTGGCAGCTGTGAAACTGAGGTGATAGCCATATTATATATAGTGGCAACTGTTATTCAGGTGGTGGCCCTATATAGCCTGCGGTGATAGAGGTGACTGCTGCATTACCTGTGGTGACAGCTGCTAAACCGAGGTGATATGTATATTACCTATAATGGCAGGTGTAAAAATCAGATGATAGTCATACTACTTCTTGTGAAATACAGGTGACAGCCATATTGCCTGAGGTGAAAGATATGAAACTGAGGTGGCAGCCATATTACCTGTGGTGGTAGCTGTTAAAGTCATATTACCTGCTCAGATGATAGCCTTACTACCTGTGGTGACAGCTGAGAAACTCAGGTGATATCCATACTCAATTTAGTAATAGCTATGAAACAGAGGCGATTGCTGTATTGTTGACAGCTGTAAAATACAGGCAAGAACCGTATTACCTGCGATGATAGCTGTGAAAATCAGGTGATAGTCATATTTCTTGTTGTGAAGCTCGGGCGATAGCCATATTTCCTGAGATGACCGCTATGAAACGGAGGTGATAGCCATATTACCTATGGTGATAGCTGTGAAACTCTGTTGAAAACAATATTAACTGTGGTGACAGCTGTCAAACTGAGGTGATAGCCATGTTACCTGCAGTGATAGCTTTGAAACTCGTCCGATAATCATACTGCCTGTTGTGACAATTGTGAAGCATAGTTGATTGCTATAATTATTACCTATGGTGACAGATGTAAACCTGAGGTGATAGCGAAATAAACTTTGGTGTTATATCTGAATATTCTGGTGATAGCCATATTACCTGCTGTGAAGGAAAGCTGAGAAAGTCGGGTGTTAGCCATACTGTTGTGATAGCTGTGAAACTAAGGTGATAATCATAATACCTATAGTGACAGCGGTGAAACTGAAGTGATTGCTATAATATATGTGGTGACAGCTGTGAAACTGAGGTGATAGCCATATTAACTGCGGTGTTGTGGTGATAGCTGAAAAATTCGGGTGATACCAATATTGACCTTGTTGATAGTTGTGAAACTCTTGTAACCATACTACTTATTGTGACTTTTGTGAGACAGAGGTCATTGATTAACAACCCGTGGTGACAGTTGTAAAACTTTAGAGTTAGCCATACTACATGTGGTGATAGCAGTGAAACTTAGGTGATTGCCATGTTACCTGTGGTGATATTTGTGAGAATAAGTTCAAAGCCATACAAGCCAAAATATTAAGGGTAAAAGCTGTGTGCGGCATCAGTTGTGATAGCCATTCTACCTGGCAATTCAACCTGTGGTGACAGTCGTATAACTCAGGTAACAGCCTCATTACCTGTGGTGATAGGTGTGAAACTTACCCGTGTAGATATATATGACTCAGTTGACAGTCGTTCTTCCTGTGATGATAGCTGTGCTACTAAGATGACAGCCATATTAACTGTGGTGATAGCTAAGATTTGTTTGTCAATAGTTTTTACTTCCCAGGCAATACCATTTAGGATATTTGGAGGTTGCTTTCGATTTTGAGGGACTTTTACCCGACACTGAGATAAACTGACATCTCAAGGCCTACCACCCAAAGAAACCGCAAGGGTTTGACCAAGAGGACCATGATGGTCCTATATCGCTCACCTGAGCTAAGAGATTTACATGTAGGCCCCAGGGCGGTGCAATTTTTGGATCCGGGTCTACAATTTGAACAACCTAAGCAGAGGTCCACTGAATGAAGCTAAACATCGAATATAAAAGGCATCGGCCTTCTGGTTTTGAACAATAAGATTTTTCAAAAGTTTTCTCTTTATAATAAAATTAAAAAAGAGTTCCTTTAAGAGCAAAGAAAATATTCATAAGAAAGAAGATGGGTCATACTACGTAGTTTCGGCTAATAAAGCCTCATCAGTGACCCTGTAATGATCCGGCAACGAAAGCCAGAGGAAGCATACTGCAATTTAGCGAATTTCGAATAAGCATTCGATTCAAAGACTGATATAAATAAAAAAATGAGGTCCAAATAATTAAAAACCTGTCTAGAATTTGAGTCTAAACTAATAATTTATTTCTGATTTCTCAGAATATTCACGCTGATCTCAAAGGACCAAAAGTAAAATATAAACTGCACTATGGTTGATGTACGGGGAGACGTTTTACGGCCGCCACACGGCACAACACCAGCTGCAGTGACGGCAAATAAAATTAAAAAAGAGAGTTCCTTTAAGAGCAATGAAAATATTCATAAGAAAGAAGATGGGTCATACTACGTAGTTTCGGCTAATAAAGCCTCATCAGTCACCCTGTTATGATCCGGCAACGAAAGCCAGAGGAATAGCGAATTTCGAATAGGCAGTCGATTCAAAGACTGATATAAATAAAAAAAATGAGGTCCAAATAATTAAAAACCTGTCTAGAATTTGAGTCTAAACTAATAATTTATTTTTGATTTCTCAGAATATTCACGCTGATCTCAAAGGACCAAAAGCAAAATATAAACTGCACTATGGTTGAAGTCTATGTAAAACCAGTGGACCCAAGGGCGGGGCCATTTTTGGCCCCATGCTATGATTGGAGTTATCATGGTTGAGGTCCATTAGATGAAGCTTCAAACCAAATATCAAAGACCTGGGCCTTCTGGTTTCACACAAGAAGATTTTTAAAGGTTTTCCCTCTATTAGCCTATGTAAAACCAGTGGGCCCCGGCGAGGGAGCATTTTTGGCCACAGGGCTATAATTTGAACAATCTTGGAAGAGGTCCACTAAATGAAGCTTCATATCAAGTATCAAAAGACCTGAGCTTTCTGGTTTCAGACAATAAGATTTTTAAAGGTTTTCCTAATATAAGCTTATGTAAAACCAGTGAACACCAGCGAGGGGGCATTTTAGCCCCAGGGCTATAATTTGAACAATCGTGGTACAGGTTCACTAGATGAAGCTTCATACTAAATACCAAAGACCTGGACCAGCTGGTTTCACAGAAGAAGATTTTTATATGTTTTCCCTATATTAGCCTATGTTAAACCAGTGGGCCCCGGCATGGGGGCATGATTGGCCTCAGGGTATTAATTTGAACAATCTTGGTAGAGATTCACTAGATGAAGCTTCATACCAAATATCAAAGACCTGGGCCTTCTGGTTTCAGGCAAGAAATTTTTTAAAGGTTTTCCCTTATAAGCCTAGGTAAAACAAGTGGGCCCCGGCGCAGGGGCATTATTTGCCCCAGGTCTATAATTTGAACAATCTTGGTATAGGTCCATTTGATGATGATTCATACCAATTATCTAAGACCTGGGCCTTCTGGTTTAAGAGAAGAAGATTTTTTATAGGTTTTCCCTATATAAGCCTATGTAAAACCAGTTGGCCACGGGGCAGGGTCGTTTTTGGCCCCAGGGCTATAATTTGAACAATCTAGGTAGAGGTCCACTAGATAGAGCTTCATACCAAATATCAAAGACTTTGGCCTTCTGATTTCAGAGAAGAAGATTTTTAAAATGTTCCCTATATAAGCATATATAAAACCAGTGGACCCGGCGCGGGGGGCGTTTTTGGCCTCAGGGCTATAATTTGAAAATCATGGTAGAGGTTCACTAGATGGAGCTTCTTACTAAATATCAAAGACCTGGACCTTCTGGTTTCAGACAAGAAGATTTTTATATGTTTTCCCTAAATAAGCCTATGTAAAACGAGTGGGCCCCGGTGCGGGGGCGTTTTTGGCCACAGGGTTATAATTTGAACAATTTTTGGTAGAGGTTCACTAGATGAAGCTTCATACTAAATATCAAAGACCTCGACCTTCTGGTTTCAGACAAGAAGATTTTTATATGTTTTCCCTATATAAGCATATGTGAAACGAGTGGGCTCCGGTGCGGGGGCGTTTTTGGCCCCAGGGCTATAATTTGAACAATCTTGGCAGAGGTTCACTAGATGAAGCTTCATACCAAATATCAAAGACCTGGGCCTTCTGGTCTCAGACAAAAAGATTTTATTTTTTTTCCCTATATCAGCCTTTATAAAACCAGTGGGCCCCGGCGCGGGGGGGGGGGTGCGTTTTTGGTTCCAGGGCTATTATTTGTATTATTTGAACAATCTTGGTAGAGGTTCAGTACCTGGGCCTTCTGGTTTCAGACAAGAAGATTTTTATATCAGCCTTTATAAAACCAGTGTGCCCCGGGACGGGGCCACTTTTGGTCCCAGGGCTATAATTTGAACAATCTTGGTAGAGGTCCACTAGATGAAGCTTCATACCAAATATCAAAGACCTGGGCTTTTGGGTTTCAGATAAGAAGGTTTTTAAAGGTTTTCCTTATATAAGCCTATGTAAAAACAGTGGGCCACGGCATGGAGGCATTTTTGGCCCAAGGGCTATAATTTGAACAATCTTGGTAGAGGTCCACTAGATGAAGCTTCATACCAAATATCAAAGACCTAGGCCTTCTGGTTTCAGAGAAGAAGATTTTTAAAGATTTTTTTCTTATTTTCCTTTTTTCGTTGCCATGGCAACCAGAGTTCTGCATGGAATTGAATTCTTTGAACAACTTTGAGAGAGGACCACATAAGGATCATTTCTGCCAAGTTTGGTCAGAATCTGTTCAGTGGTTTAGGAGGAGATGATGTTTAAAGAAATTGTAAACGGAGGGACGAAAGGACGGACGACGACGCCGACGTCGTCGGACGGTGAATGATCACAATAGCTCAACCTGAGCCATTGGCTCAGGTGAACTAAAAACGGTTCGTCTCGCACCACTTTTCCTGGGAAGGTTTAGATCTTTTAAGCTGTAAGCCGTAATTGTATCGATTCCTGATCGTTTACAGACGTCATTTATTGTGCGAATATTTTGGCAATGCATTTAACAAACGTTTCTCTGCTTACATTTCCGAATACGTTCATCAATGTTATTTTTGATGCTTTAATCACCATGTTAATTACATTGTAAAACATTGGAAAATGTATAAGCTCTTCAATTCAGTACTTCTGTCAATGGGACCCATTATAACACACACATCTTACACTGCTTTCTGTCAGTTTTTATTCATCTATTGAAGTTTGTGGCACTTTTCCTATTTCTGGTTCAAATTTAGATTGTTAGTGCTCATTATAACAGACTGTTCGAAGCAATTTTAATGAGTATATACGTCTATGCTGTGGGTAAGAATATGGTAAAAATGTATACCCTTGCCAACCCTTTGTTTGTTTGATTTGAGGTTTAACGTCCCCGTCAACACTGTAAAGGTCATTTTGGAGACGTTGCTTCCAATTTTGTGGGACTTCTACCCGACATTGAGATGAAACGACATCCCAAGCCCTGTCGCCAAATGAAACCAATAGGGTTTATTAGCATTGGCGGTCCGCCTCGCACCGCGGTTCCTGGACAGGCTTAGATCCTCTAAGCGGTTTACCAGTACTAGTGTGCGGGCCGGATTAAGCTCTGCGTGGAAGCATCATGCAGCCCATATATTTCTTCAAGCCCCTATGGGCGGGGGCAGCCTTGCCAACCCTTCTTTCATATGTATGAAGTGGGGTCTAAATGGGTATGTATTTCCCGGACTTGTTAATTTGTTTTAACAGTATAGGCATAATTTATTTCAACAGCAGCTTTGTGTCCGTAAAGTATCCCAGTGGCTCAATTGAATGCGCAAGCTCGAGGGATTGATCATCTCTAGACTGAGGATATTTCTTGCGAGTGAGAATGATCACGGACTATATTCTATGGTATTTCGCCCTCTTCTGCCTGTCCGTTTCTAAAAGCTGAATGCGCACTATACTTGCACTGGTTATCAGCATATTGGTGATCTATTTACATTTTTTTTCTTATGAGTCCTGTGAACTCGCTATGTCCCAATTCTATAAGAAAGTTCCACTGCAAAATTATTTGTACAAAACACAGTTTAAACCCCCAGTGGAATTCGTTTCGCTGACCGTTCCAAGGCGGTTCTTCTGTCGCGGTTTATTTTATTATGGCTTGTCTTTGAGTGTTTGTGTCGCTTATATTATTTTATTTTGGATAGCCAATTGGCCATTCTGTGTTAATTGATGTTTCAATTAGGGTCTAGTTGTTTCATGTTTGTGTTTCGTTCCCTTTGGTGTCTCTAGATAGTGGGAGCTGTGGTTTTATTTATCGATTCCTGATCATTGCCTTCACATCTATTTTGATGGCTGGTGGGTGAACAAACAAATGGACAGAAAAATAGGTCCCTACGTCGTACCATGTTAAAAGCAGGCATGTCAAAAAAAAAACAAAAAAAACACAAAACAAAAACTGATAGTAAGCAAGAAAACAACTGAATTTTGTTGGCAGACAGTATTTCATTTAATTTTTATTCATAATTCATTTCACTTCTTCCTGCTTTTAGCGTCTGTAACTGTTCTTCTTCCCCTCCATGTTGATTCTGAAACACAAGGAAAAGTTCATCACAATTTAAATATAAAAGATTGACAGATACTTATGGACATTTTTAGAGGGATGCGAGTCATACAAACATGCACACATGTACACATGCAGACATGCACATATGCATGCACACTCACACACATGCATGCCTGTACATACACATGCATGCACATACACGTTTGCATGTGCACACACACATGTATGCCATCAAGCATGCACACATACATACATGAATGCATATGCGTGTGCACACACGCAAGCATGCATGCAAGCACACATGCATGCACACACACTCATGCAAGCATGCACACACACTAATCTAGACTTGCATGCACACATACATGCATGCATGCACTCACACATGCATGCATACATGCACACACATATGCATGCATGCACACACACACACACTCATGTATAAATCCAATATCCCCATCCCCTAACAACTTGGCCATCAGAATGTAACTGTTGGTTTTCTTTTGCTCCAGCATTTCAGTTGTTTCTTGCTGTGAGTCCTCACCGTTGTTTCATCTCTGTGGCTGTTTGATTTTTTGTGTTCACGGAGATGTTGCACCGATAAGTTAGGAGGCCTTCATGCGGACTGAACAAATTATGTCTTAATCGCGACGGGAGTAAGGGCGAGGATTGTTGCCACGTAAAATCGATTTAATCCTCCCACCCCCACCAGTTGAATTCGTTTCCGCTGAACGTTCCAAGGCGGTTCTTCTGTCGCGGTTTATTTTTGTTATGGTTTGTCTTTGGGTGTTTGTGCGCTTATATTATTTTATTTTGGATAGCCTATTGCCCATGTTGCGGGAAAGTAACTGTCCTTTTATCTTTCCGCTATTGATGTTTCTATCGGGATCTGTTGTTGTATGTTTGTGTTTCTTTCCCATCGGTGTCTCTGATGGGAGCTGTGGGTTGATTTAATCGATTCCTGATCATTGCCTCCACTTCTAATTTGGTTGTGCGAGGGAGAGAGATTGGATCGATCCCGGGCTTTCGGATGAGTCTTTAAACCGAGGTCCCGTCTCAGTATGACCTAAGCTGTTGGTGAGACGTAAAACCCAAACACTCACTCACTGTGCGAGGGAGATGATGACTGTTAATGTGTATATATGAAGAAAAAAGAAAATAAGAACAAAAGAGAACAAATTTCCATTCCTCCACTGGCATTTGAACTCTTGAACATTTGAACCCTCTGATTCATAATCGACAATCTGATTCGTAGTCCAGCACTCTATCCACTACACTGGCACACGATTCTTAAGTTATGCCATGCATCACAAAACATACAATGTACAAATACCCAAAGTGACAAAAGGCCATAACTCATGAAGTATTTTTCGGAATTTAATCAAAAGTTCATCAGGTCATCTACTCATCACAACCAATCTATTTACCAACTTTCAAGGCTCTAGCTCTTATAGTCTTTGAGATATTTTGCTGACAAGATTTTATAAGAAAAAATTCAAAGGGCAACAACTCCTGAAAAGGTATACACTCCGGATAAGATCATATATGAAATTTCAAAACCCTACCACACGCGGTTCTTAAATTATGCTTTGCATCACAAAACATACAGAGGTACAATGTACAAATACCCAAAGTGACAAAGGGTCATAACTCATCACCACAAATCTATTCACTAACTTTCAAGTTTCTAGCTCCAATGAATTTTGAGATATTTTGCTGACAAGATTTTATCCACCCCCCACAAAAAAAAATCAAGTGGCAATAACTCTCGAAAGGGGATGAGAAAAAAAATCGCGTCACCTAACTGTCCATGAGGAATCCATATATAAAATTTCAAAACGCTAGCATACGCGGTTCTTATGATATGTTACGCATCAAAACGGACAGACAGACGGACGTCCGAAGCAGAAGCAATATGCCCCTCCAACTTCTTTAGTGAACATGGACAGATATGTACATTTTGCAGACATTTTAAAAATTGTAACATTTATCACGAGAGAGAGAGAGAGAGAGAGAGAGAGAGAGAGAGAGAGAGAGAGAGAGAGAGAGAGAAATAAACTATTCCGATGTCCAAAAACACTATAATTGATTTGCTTCTACCGCGGTTTCACTGCTTTGCAGATTTTCAAGAAGACATTGAATAACCTAGCAACGAACGTCACGTCATAAGTAACGTTTCCGCCTGATGTTAATAACGTTTCCGGTAGTTGAATAACATAAATGAGATTCAATGTATAACCATATATCTGCCCGTGTGTATATGAACATACATTGTTTTTATGTAATTATATCTTTAGAAACTGTTTTAACTTCAAGCTGCGATTTCAAAATACATGCATAACAAAATATAAATGCATACAAAATTGAATACCCTGATGGCATCATATCTATCTAAATTATCGAATTCCTTTACATACTAACTAGCCCTGTTTAATTTGGGTTTTAAACTGTTGATGAATGCGTTTTCCTTAGCCCATCGTAGTGTTGTACTTTCTGAGTACATCTTATAAAAGGGGAAGATGTAGTATTTAGGGTTCAAGTCGCCAGCGCATTCATCGATGTGCCCACTGACTTGCAGCATTCTGGTACGGGGGTCTCTAACCTGCTGGTTATGGATAGTGACTCGCGTACGCAGAAAATTGCCTGTTTCCCCAATGTATTCCTCCCCACAGCCCCTGCACATCATCACGTAGATAACGTTTTTGACTTCGCAGGTCATGTTTTCATGCACCGTGAAGTCAATTCCACAGTTAAATTTGAATGAACTTCCTTCCACAAGATGAATGCAGAGGCCGCAGTTATATATATATACACTTGCATATTTTTATATTCTTATAGTGATGAAAAACGAGGAGTTTATCTGTACCTCTCCAACATGCATTTTTGGCTTTAAGATTGTTAGATACATGTAGTACACTAACTGGTCATAGTAATAGCTGTATAAGTCAATTTTTACAGTTTAATGGCCTTGTTGACAGTTGCATGGGTCACTCTGATATCTGTATAAGCCAAGATGGCAGCTGTAAGAGTAGTTATATGATTCATGATGGTAGCTACGGTATATGAATCATGGGGACAGCTGTATGGCACATAATTACAGCAGTCCGAATCATGGTGATAGCTGTATAACAAATGGTGATAGCTATAAGAGTAATTATTCTAAAATATGATTCATGGTGAAAGCTGTGTGATAGCTGTGTGAGCTATAGTGAGAGCTCGATGATTTATCTTGACAGCTGCATGAGTAGTTGTGGTAGCTGTATTAGTCGTGCTGATAGCTGTATAAGTCATGGTGATTGCTGTATGGGCCAAGGTAATACAGGCGTATCCGAGATAGCTATATGATTCGTGGGGATAGCTGTATGTGTCATGATGACAGCTGTTTAACTCATGGTGACAGTTCCATGAGTCATGATGACAGCTAACTGAATCATGATGAAAGCTGTATGAGTCATGAAGACAGCTGCGGTTGACATGGTGATAGCAACGTAGTGTACAAGTCTTTCTGGGACAGACTAGCTAGTTTCCGCAATTAGGCCTAGCCAATGACCCTCAAATATTCTCAAACATTCGCAGTGGAATCCATGATCCAAAAGGACTAGAAAATATAACCCACACTATGATGAAGGCCAGGGAGACGTTTTACGGCCGCCACACATTCCCTTAACACCAGCTGTGGTGAAGTTAAAATAGCATATATAAGGGATAATCCTTTGGAAGCAAGGACTACAACACGGAACCGAAAATCGTAGTGTGTGTGTGATTTCGGGTTTGCCGTCGCTTTCAACAATTTTTCAGTCATATCACGACGGTGTCTGGTTGCGAGAGGGAGCTCAATTCTCACTTTTTATAGTGCTGCCTCACTGAAGTATCATGTCCCAGACACATTACATGATACCACACCCAGTCACATTATCCTGACAATGGGTCGACCAGTCCTAGCTCTACCCCGTAAATCTGAGTGCCAAGCGAGGAGCAGCTAGTACCATTTTAACAACTTTGGTATGTCGCGGCCCGGGATCGAACCCGTGACCTCCCGTTCCCCGGAGCGGACACTCTACCAATAGAGCTATCGGGCCGGTTGTAGTAGTGTACAGGATTTTCTGGGCTATGTGATTCTTAGGGATAGTCATAGTGATAGTTGCATGACCTATGGGGAAAGCTATATGAGCCATGCTTATTGCTGTGTGAGTCAGGATGAAAGCTGTGTGAATCAGGATGATAGTTTATTAGCCATGGTGACAGCTTAAGGCGACATGATGATAGCTCTATGAGTCATGGTGATTGCTTTATGAACCATAGTGACATATGCACGAGACATGGTGATATGAGCCAGAGTGGCCGATGAAGGAGTCATGGTGACAGATATAGTGTAGACATCGCGATAGCAGCAACCTTTGAATTATGACAGCAGCTTTAAGAGTCATTGTTACAACTGTATGGGTCTTGTGGCAGCTTTATACTTCATAGGGACAGCTGTATGAATCATGGCAGCTGTAGGAGTCATGGTGATAACTTTAGAAGTCAATGTGCTAGCTGTGTGAGTCGTGGTGATTGCTGTATTAGTCATAGTAATACCAGTATGAGTAATGGTTATAGCCTTAAGAGTCATGGTGGAAGCTGTTTAAGTCCTCTGGTAATAGTATAAGATCCATGGTAATAAATGAATGTGTCCCTGTATGAGTGATACGTACATGTATCAGTCGTCCGTCGTCCGTTCACATGTTCAAAAAAGTATATCTTTAAAGCCAGTTGGCCAATCATGATTAAATTTCAATTAGGTTGGGGGAAAAGATGCAGTATGTTTTGGGGCAGATCAGATGGAAACTCTTGTTGGCATGGCAACATATAGCTCCCATAGACTTACAATGGGAAAAAAACTTCTTCTCTGAAACCACTAGGCCCAGAGCTTACATATGAAGCATGTAGCAATGTCAAGTGGTCCCCTACATAAATTGTGCCAATCATGCTCCTGGGTTCTAAACTGGCCACGTCCCGGGGTCCCTAAGCCCCCATAGACTTATAATAAAAAAAAGCTTAAAAATCTTCATCTCTGTAACCGCTAGGCACAGAGCTTACATTTAAGCATGTAGCAATGTCAAGTGGTCCTCTACATAAATTGTGCCAATCTTGCCCCTGGGGTCTAAATTGGCCACGGCCCGGGTCCCCTTAGCCCCCATAGACTTATAATGGAAAAAAGCTTAAAACATCTTCTACTCTGAAACCACTAGGCCCAGAGCTTACATATTAAGCATGTAGCAATGTCAAGTGGTCCCCTACATAAATTGTGCCAATCATGCCCCTGCGGTCTAAACTGGCCACACTGGGGTCCCTCAACCCCCATAGACATATAATGAAAAAAAGCTTAAAAAATCTTCTTCTCTGAAACCGCTAGGCACAGAGCTTACATATAAGCATGTAGCATTGTCAAGTGGTCCTCTACATAAATTGTGCAAATCATGCACCTTGGATCTAAACTGGCCACACCGTGGTCCCCTCCATAAATTGTGCCAATCATGGCCACACCCTGGTGCCCCTTAGCCCACATAGACTTATAATGGAAAGAAAGGCTTAAAAAATAATCTTTTCTGTAACCGCTAGTATTATTAGCTCACCTGAGCCAAGGGCTCATGTTAGGTATTAGTATGCTAATGGTCCGGCGTCCGTTCATATTTTCAAATAAGTATATCTTTAAATCCACTTGGCCAATCATGAATAAATTTCATGGGAAGCATTATCCGATTGGGGGAAAAGATGCAGTATGTTTTGGGGCAATTCAGATTGAAACTGGTGTTGCCATTGCAACATATAGCTCCCTTAGACTTACAATGGGAAAAACTTGAAAAATCTTCTCCTCTGAAACCACTAGGCCCAGAGCTTACATATAAAGCATGAAGCAATGTCAAGTGGTCGCCTACATAAAATGTGCCAATCATGCCCCTGGGGTCTAAACTGATCACCAGTTAGATGCGCATCTGACTGAGCTACGGAGGTTGGAATTTCTTCTCTGAAACCAAAGGTCAAAAGCTTAAATATTTAGTATTTTGCAGCATTAACTGGTCACCTACATTAATCCTACCAAACATGCCCCTAGGGTCCAAACTGACAATGCCGTGTCCCATAAAGAAGAACTTCAAAAAAAAATATGCTCAAAGACCATGAGACAAACAGCTAACTAAAACGTTCCTCAGGTGAGTGGTTAGGCTCATTGAACTTCTTGTATCAAGTACTTTTATTGGCTGATGGTCAAAAATGGGTTTGGCATTATTTATTCAGCAAGACAAGGATAAAAGGTGGGGGAAAAGATGAATTATGTTTTGGGGCAGATCAGATGGAAACTATTGTTGCCATGGCAACATATAGCTCCCATAGACTTACAATGGGAAAAATTAAAAAAATCTTCTTCTCTGAAACCACTAGGCTCAGAACTTACATATGAAGCATGTAGCAATGTCAAGTGGTCCCCTACATAATAATTATGCCAATCATGCCCCCGGGTTCTAAACTGGCCACGCCCGGGGTCCCTTATCCCCCATAGACTTATAATAAAAAATGCTTAAAAGATCTTCCTCTCTGAAACTGCTAGGCACAGAGCTTACATATTAAGCATGTAGCAATGTCAAGTGGTCCTCTACATAAATTGTGCCAATCATACCCCTGGGGGTCTAAACTGGCCACGCCGTGGGGCCCCTTAGCCCTAATAGACTTATAACGGAAAAAAGCTTAAAATAATCTTCTCTGAAACCGTTAGGCACAGAGCTTACATATAAAGCATGTAGCAATGTCAAGTGGTCCTCTACATAAATTTAACCAATCATGCCCCTGGGATCTAAACTGGCCACGCCCCGGGGCCCCTTAGCCCCCATAGACTTAAAATGGAAATAAAAAAAAAATCTTCTTCTCTGAAACCACTAGGCCCAGAGCTTACATGTTAAGCATGTAGCAATGTCAAGTGGTCCCCCACATAAATTTTGCCAATCATGCCCCTGGGATCTAAACTGGCCACGCCGTGGGGCCCCTTAGCCCCCATAGACTTATAATGGAAAAAAGCTTAAAAACTCTTCTTCTCTGAAACCGCTAAGCATAGAGCTTACATATTAAGCATGTAGCAATGTCAAGTGGTTCCCCTCCATAAATTGTGCCAATCATGCCCCTGGGGCCTAAACTGGCCAGGCCCCGGGACCCCTTAGCCCCCATAGATTTATAATGGAAAGGAAGCTTAAAAAATCTTCTTCTCTGAAACCACTAGGCCCAGAACTTACATATTAAGCATGTAGCTATGTCAAGTACTCCCCTACATAAATTGTGCCATTCATTCCTCTGGGGTCTAAACTGGCCACTCTCCGGGCCCCTTAGCCCCCATAGACTTATAATGAAAAAAAAGCTTAAAAATTCTTTTTCTCTGAAACCACTAGGCCCAGAGCATATATATTAAGCATGTAGCAATGTCAAGTGGTCCCCTACATAAATTGTGCCAGTCATGCCCCTGGGGTCTAAACTGACCAAGCCCCGGGGCCCCTTAGCCCCCATATATTTATAATGGAAAAAAAGCTTTAAAAATCTTCTTCTCTGAAACCACTAAGCCCAGAGCTTACATATTAAGCATGTAGCTATGTCAAGTGGTCCCCTACATAAATTGTGTCATTCATGCCTCTGGGGTCTAAACTGGCCACTCCCCGGGCCCCTTAGCCCTCATAGACTTATAATGGAAAAAAAGCTTAAAAATTCTTCTTCTCTGAAACCACTAGGCGCAGAGCATATATATTAAGCATGTAGCAATGTCAAGTGGTCCCCGTACATAAATTGTGCCAATCATGTCCCTTGGATCTAAACTGGTCACATCCCGGGGCCCCTTTCAAGAATGACTTTTCATCAAAAGCATGTACTTGATGTACTTTCACATAAAACCAATATAGGTATGAGATGTTGCACTGATGAGTTAGAAAGCCTTCATGCGGGCTGAACAAATTATTTGTCTAAATCGCGACGGAAGTAATCGCGAGGATTGTGGCTGTGAAAAATTGATTTAAGCCCCCCCCCCCCCTTCCCCCCTCCCCCAGCGGAGCGGAGTTCATTTTACTGACCGTTCCAAGGTGGTTCTTCTGTCGCAGTTTATTTTTGTTATGGTTTGTCTCAAGTGTTTGTGTCGCGTATATTATTTTGTTTTGGATAGCCAGTTGGCACTTTTGTGAGAAAGTAACTGTCCGTTTTGGCTTTCCGCAGTTGATGTTTCCATTAGGGTCTGTTGTTTCATGTTTGTGTTTCTTTCCCTTTGGTGTCTCTGATGGGAGCTGTGGGTTGATTGCATCTATTCCTGATCATTGCCTTCACTTATATTTTGGCAGTCAGTACCAGTTTTCAATTTTCCACATTACAAGTCTATTGAACTTCTAAGTTGACATAACAACCAAACTAAAGAGCCGAATTTCATAAAATATATCAAACATGATATGACAAATTCTGTAAATATTTCCATAAAGTCTCAGTTCCATATGGTTTCTGAGAAGATGTTGTTTTTTTTTTTTTTAAGTATTTTTTTCTGGTATTTCGGTTTCCATGGCAGCCAAGCAACAAATAAAAGTGATCATTAGGCCTAAAATCAGATAGATGATAGCATAAAGGATATTAATATGAAAGTTTTGTCAAAATATCTGCAAGACTCGGCAGTAAATACCATTCTTCTATTTTCACCATTATAAGACTATGTAACCTCTAAGATGCCATAGCAACCAAAATAATGAGCAGAATTTCATGAAAAATAAAAACAAAAGAAAAACACTAAACCTGTAAGGGAAAATATGGTGAATATGTCCATTGAGCATCAGCCTCATAGAGCATATAGTTTCTGGGGAGATGATTTTTTGAGTTGTTCTTTTGGGCATTTTGGTTTGGCAAAAAATAATAAGAGCTGTCACATGACAGCATAGCTCGCCTGTTTCGCGCCTTCAAGATATAAGGTAAAATTGCTGAACCATGAAATATAGGTCACACTCACCTAGATATATTCTGAGATCAATAACTGGGATGCATGGAACATAATTCCAGATATTACATTTCGAATTAAATTGTGTCTGATTATAAGGCAAAATCATTGAACCATGAAAATAGCTCACAATGACCTACATATATTTCTAAGTCAATCATCTGGTCACATGGAACCAATAATCCAGGTGAGACATTTCTCGATCAAATCGTATTCAAGATAATAGGCAAAATCACTGAACCATGAAACACAGGTCACACTTACCTAGATATAATTCAAGCTCAATTATGGGGTCACATGGAAGATAATAGACAAAATCACTGAACCATGAAATATAGATCACACTGACCTGGATATATTTTGCAGTCAATTATCGGGTCACATGGAAATAATAATCCAGGTATGACATTTCTCCATCAAAAAGTATTCAAGATAATAGGCAAAATCACTGAACCATGAAATATAGGTCACACTGACCTAGATATATTTGCGGTCAATAATGGGGTCACATGGAACTAATAACCCAGGTTGGACATTTCTCCATCAAATAATATTAAAAGTAATAGGCAAAATCACTAGACCATGAAATGTATGTCACCATGACCTAGATATATTTTGCGGTCAATTATCGGGTCACATGGAACTAATAATCCACGTATGACATTTCTCCATCAGATAGTATTAAAGATAATAGGCAAAATCACTGAACCATGACATATAGGTCACACTGATGTAGATATATTTTGAGGTCAATCAGCAGGTCACTTGGAACTAATAACCCAGGTATGACATTTTTACATCAAATAGTATTCGAGATAATAGGCAAAATCGCTGAACCATTAAATATATAGGTCACAGTGGCCTAGATATATTTTGAGGTCAATCATGGAGTCACATGGAACTAATATCCCAGGTTTGACATTTCTTCTACTAATAGTCTTCAAGGTATAAGGCAAAATCACTGGACCCTGAAATATAGGTCATCATCTCCCTCACCCTTTTACACGTGAACCAATGTCACTTGATTGGTTGATGTATAACCAATTGTGTCTAAAACTTGTTAGCATAATAGAAACGTATACAACAAATTACAAAGGTGTCCTAGATTTTGACCCCTAGCCCCACCCCATCCCCATTTCCAGGCATGAACACAGGGGTGTGTTGTCTTGGAATTTCAGAAGACACTCCCAGGTATCCAAGTTGTAAGTATGAATGTTTTGTGATGAGTGACTGTTGAGATATAAGCATTTCAAAAACTTTAAACATAGAATTACATTGGTGTTCTAGATTTTGACCCCTAGGCCCACTCAGGGGCATAAACCCAGCGATCTGTTCTCTTTGAACATCAGAAGACCCTCCAAGGTACTTAAGCTCCAAATATGAGTGGCTGTTGAGATTTAAGCATTTGAATAACTTTAACGCAGTGTGACGGGAAGGATCCCACAAATACAAATGCAAACGCGCACGTAGATGACCGAGGTGACAACAATAGCTCTCCATGTACTTAGTACAGGCGAGCTAAAAAGGAGCATTATGCCAAAAATCAGTTGGCACATGCTAGACTACACGAGGAACATAAGTTTTGTCAAAATATCTGCAAAAGCTTGGCAGTTAATGCAATTTTTCAATTTTCCCCATCAGAAGTCTAGGGAAACTCAAAGTTGCTATAGCAACCACACTTATTTCATAAAAACATAAACTTTAAATCCTACAACCAAAGGATGCTACAGATACAATCTGATCTCAATCGGACCAGTGGCTTCAGAAGGGATGTTGTCTGTAAGTGTTGATGCCAGATATACTACGCAGACAACGGACAACTGCCTATCTATAAGATCTGCCACAGCCTTCGGCTCTGGTGAGCAAAAAATCTTTAGTCTGATTTTATACCTGTATTTAACGATTTAGTATAATCATGTAATTACAAGTACATGATACATGGAACATCACTTTCTTGTCAATGATGGGAGGTGTGAGGTAATTGTATCGATTCCAGATCAATGACTTCACTTTTATTTTATAGCATAGGTCTAAAGCTTCACCTAAAATATGTAACGGCTGCACCAATCCTATTTTGGCATATTTTCTGGTCAAGCCCCATTAACTTTAACTGGCATTTAAATGGAATCATCTAAACAACTCCTATCAATTGGATAGCATAACATATTTGAGACTACAACAATTAATGGCACACGTCTAATTGGCAAACTGTAATCAAAAGTCAACTCACTCAAAGCTTTCCTAATTTCGTGTAAAAAAATGTTCTTACAAAATTCCTTTGGTTTCTCAAATATTGTACTGTACCTTCCTCATGGCAGCGATCTTTAGTCTCCAGCTTCACTATATCATGCCTAAATGTAGAAATTATACAAATAAGATCAAAAAGGCATGCTGTATGAAAACAATCAAAATGTATACTGGCCCCAACACATGGGGGCTTGAAGAAATAGACTGGGCTTCATGATCCTTACACGCAGAGCTGAAACAGACCGCACATGAGTACTGGTAAACTGCTTAGAGGTTCTAAGCCTGACCAGGAAAAAGTGGTGCGAGTTGGGCCCGTCATACATATAAACTATATTGGTTTCATTGGGTGGCAGGGCCTGAGATGTCATTTCATCTCAATGTCTGGTAAAAGTCCCACAAAACTAGAAGCAACATCTCCAACAATGACCTTTACAATGTTGATGGGGATGATAAACCTCAAATAAAAAAAAAGTACAGTATGCCATTAGAAAAACTAGAGAAAGTGACCAGTGGGTCACGTATACCCCCGGCCAGCGTCACCCTGTGATATATCTTTCGAGCTTGTATGTGATATGAATGAAGTCAAGAAGCTATAAGAATCTATAAATGTGCTTGTAAAAGCTAAACCAAACATAAAATTCCTAAATGGACCAAGGGAGTGAGGGCATCAAATAGAACATACAGGCATCTATAAACTTTGACATAAAACTTTAACCAAATGCAAAAATTTCTAAGTCCGTGACCTTGAGGTCAAGGTCACCATGGGTGGGCGAAGGGACATGCATCATGAAATCATTTATCAAAAATGAAGAGAATCTAACATGTGGTTACAGGGATATCAGCCATGAAAAAGGTTTAACACAAAACTTTGACGTAAAAGTAGATGAACAGACAGACAGACAGCCCTACCAGGGGCTTGACCCAGAGGCTTAGATATTCCATATGAAAGGTAATGCTATAGAGATATCCTTTACCAAACATGAAGAGAATCTAACATGAGGTTACAGAGATATCAGCAATGAAAAAGGTTTAACACAAAACTTTGACGTAAAATTAGATGAACAGACAGACAGACAGCCCACCCAGGGGCTTGACCCAGAGGCTTAGATATTCCATATGAAAGGTAATGCTATAGAGATATCCTGTAACAAACATGAAGAGAATCTAATATGTGGTTACAGAGATATCAGAAATGAAAAAGGTTTAACACAAAACTTTGACGTAAAAGTAGATGAACAGACAGACGGACAGACAGACAACCCACCCAGGGGCTTGACCCAGGTGCTTAGATACTCCATATGAAAGGTAATGCTATAGAGATATCCTGTACCAAATATGAAGAGAATCAAACCTGTGGTTACAGAGATATGAGCAATCAAAAAGGTTTAACGCAAAACTTTGACGTAAAGGTTGACGAACGACCGAACGAACGAACATACGAACGAACCAACGAACGGACGAACGGACGGAAAGACGAAAACTATATACCCCCTGACATACTTCGTATGCCGGGGGTATAATAAAAGCAATGCATTATGCCTTGCCACTAATTTTCATCAAGCAAGTGCCATAACACTTTATGTTTGATCTGAGGTTAAGCATCCCCGTCAACACTGTATAGGTCATTCTCGAGAAGTTGCTTCCAATTCTGTGGGACTTTTACCCAAAACTGAAATGAAATGACTTCTCAATGAAACCCATAGGGTTTATAACCTTGGATGGGTCCACTCGCCCCGCCTTGCCTGGGCAGGCTTAGATCCTCTAAGCGGTTTACAAGTACTCATGTGTGGTCGATTTCAGCTCTGGAAGCATCATGCAGCCCATCTATTTCTTCAAGCCCCGATGGGCGGCCATAAACACTGTCAAAATGAATTCAAAGTGAAGGTGCATTAGTCTTTCCCTTAATAAAGTTGACATTAATACATGAATAAGGTGACTATTTTCAATGGTCAAAGGGCCATATCTCCGAAAGGAAGTAAACCAGAATTACAAAAAAAATCCTATTTTCTGTAGACCCACTCATCGTGCGTAACATTTATGCGAAGTTTACGGTAAGTATCTACTGTTTACAGAGTAGATAAAAGTATATCACAATTCGCTCATGTGTAAGGGCGCTGGTAAGCCATTTCTGACCTAAAATTTACAGTTTTGGAGGGCCTGTGACCTTGAAAAAAAGGTCAAGGTCACCAAAAGCAAACCAAATCTTTGGTAGGTTACAATGACATATTGTACAAATAATGTTCTAGAAAGTCTGGCCAAATGTCAGCTATTCATTCAAGACACCGGTGCAGATAAGCCAAAATTGACAGTTTTCGGGACCTTTGACCTTAGAAATAAGGTCAAGGTCATCAAAAACTAATCAAATCTAAGGTCGGTCACAATGATATATTGTCCCAAGTTTGAACAAATTTCACTGATTCATTCATGAGACAGAATGTGAATCATTGATGAATAATCTTGACAGCTGCAGGAGTATTTGTGGTAGCTGTATTAGTCATGGTGACAGCTGTATGAGTCATGGTGATAGTTGTATGTGCCAAGGTAATACAGGCGTAACAGTGATAGCAATATGATTTCTGGGGATAGCTGAATGAGTCATGATGACAGCTAAATGAATCATGATGATAGCTGTATGAGTCAGGAAGTCAGCTGCGGGTGACATGGTGATAGCCATTTGATACATGGTTAATAACTGTATGATGTTTTATATAATGGGTAATCCTTTGAAAGCAACCAAGGGCTCAATACGGAACCGAAAGCCGTAGTATACAAGTTTTTATGGGACGGACTAGCTAGTTTCCGCATTTAGGCCTAGCCAGTGACCCTCAAATATTCTAAAATTTAAGCAGTGGAATCAATGATCGAAAAGGACTAGAATATATAACCCAAACTATGCCGATGGGCAGGGAGACTTTTGACAGCCGCCACACATTCCCTAAACACCAGCTGTGGTGAAGTTAAAATGTCATATATAAGGGATAATCTTTTGGAAGCAAGTACTACAACATGGAACAAAAAATCGTAGTGTGCAGGATTATCTGGGCTATGTGATTCTTGGGGATAGTCATAGTGATAGTTGTATGACCTATGGTGAAAGCTATATGAGCCATGCTTATAACTGTGTGAGTCATGATGAAAGGTGTGTGAATCAGGATGATAGTTTATTAGCCATGGTGACAGCTTAAGGCGATATGATGATAGCTCTATGAGTCTATGATAGCTTTATGAACCATAGTGACATCTGCAAGTGTCATGGTGATATGAGCCAGTGTTGCCGATGAAGGAGGCATGGTGATAACTATAGTGTAGACATAGCGATAGCAGCAACCTCTGAATTATGACAGCAGCTGTAAGTTTGTTTCTTTGATTTGAGGTTCAACGTCCCCGTCAACACTCTAAAGATCATTTTGGAGACGTAGCTTCCAATTTTGTGGGACTTTTACCCGACATTGAGATGAAATGACATCTCAAGCCCTGTCGCCCAATTAAACCAAAAGGGTTTATTAGCATGGACGGTCCGCCTCGCACCGCGGTTCCTGGACAGGCTTAGATCCTCTAAGCGGTTTACCAGTACTAATGTGCGGGCCGGATTCAGCTCTGCGTGGAAGCATCATGCAGCTCATATATTTCTCCAAGCCCCTATGGGCGGGGCTTAGCAGCTGTAAGAGTCATTGTGACAATTGTATGGGTCTTGTGGCAGCTTTATACGCCATAGGGACAGCAGTATGAGTCATGGTGATATGAGCCAGAGTGGCCGATGAAGGAGTCATGGTGACAGCTATAGTGTAGTCATAGCGATAGCAGCAACCTCTGAATTATGACAGCAGCTGTAAGAGTCATTGTGACAACTGTATAGGTCTTGTGGCAGCTTTATACGCCATAGGGACAGCTGTTTGAGCCATGGTGGTATAAGCCAGACTGGTCCATGAAGGAGTCATGGTGACAGCAGTAGTATAGTCATAACAATAGCACCAACCTCTGAATTATGACAGGAGCTGAAAGAGTCATTGTGACAACTGTATTGGTCTTCTGGCAGCTTTATACGTCATAGGGACAGTTGTATGAATCATAGTGGCAGCTGTATGAATCATGGTGATAACTTTAGTCGTCAATGCGCTAGCAGTGTGAGTCGTGGTGATTGCTGTATTTGTCACAGTAATATCAGTATGAGTAATGGTAATAGCTTTAGGAGTCATGGTGGAAGCTGTTTAAGTCCTAGTAATAGCTATAAGAGCCATGGTAATAAACGAATGTGTCCCTGTGGTAGTGATACGTACATTTATCAGTCGTAGTGATAGCTGTAGTCGTCATGGTGGAAGCAGTATACATGTAAGTCATGGTGACAGCTTTGTGTGCGTGTTTGTGTGTGTGTGTGCATGCGTGCTGGGGCATGTTTCGTCCCACCAACAACTAAGATCATATAGAAAGTGGACCTCAGTTTAAAGACTTATCCAAAAGTCTGGAGAATAAAAAGCTAAACGATTGCAAACAAAGAACACATACAAGAACGAAAATTGGAGACTCGGTTTTATTGAGGCTCTTCATACACAGCAATATAGTTTGCAAGGCTGCATATGCCTAACATCGGCTTAAGCGATATTCGATTTTCAAAGTAAACAAAATAGGCTCAATGATCCCAGAGGAAAAGAAAATATAATCTGCCCTATGATGAAGCACAGGGAGACTTTTACGGCCGCCACACGGCACTTAACAACAGCTGCAGTGAGGTAAAGGTTGCCTTTGGAAACAAAGAACACATAAAGAACGAAAATCGGAGACTCGGTTTTATTGAGTATCTTCATACACAGCAATATAGTTTGCAAGGCGTATAGCATAAAGGAAAGGAAAATATAATCTGCACTACGATAACATTATCTGCTCAAATCGAACCCCCAAGATACATGGTTTCAAAGACGAGTAGTTTAACCACTACACCCGCGGAGGCTTTAATGGTGGTCACAGCTCAATGAGTCATGATGATAGCATTGTAAGTCATGGGGCTAGCTGTATTAGTCATGTTGACAGTTGTGTGAGCAACTGTGAAGACTTATGCGAGTCATGTTGATAGCTGTATGCGTCATGATGACAGCTGTATATGCCATGGCAGCCGCTGTGTGAGACATAATGGCATCTGAAGCAGTTATGGTGACAGCTGTAGGAGTCGTGAGGACAGCTGTGTGAGTCATGTTGATATGGACAGCTGTATGAACAATGGTTGCAGCTGCACAAATCATAGTGACAGTACATTAGATAATATGGCTGATGAAAGTGTTAAGGGTCTTGGTGACAGCTGTGTTTGAAATTAAGATATCTGTATGAGTCATGTTGGTAGCTGTATGAATCATGGTGATAGTGATAGAAGTCGTGGTGATAGCTGTGTGAGTCACGGTGAAAGCTGTATGAGTCATCTTAATAGCTGTATGCGTTATGGAAATAGCTACAAGAATCAAAGTAATATATGTACGAGTAATTGTGATAGCTGTATTTGTCTTCCCTTTGTTTATTTGAATAGAGGTTTACGGGGCTTGCTGTATTAGTCATAGTGATAGCTATATTGGTCATAGTGGTCACTAAATGAGTCACTGCGACAGCTGTTTGATTCATGCTGATAGCTGTATGAGGCATGAAGACAGCTTTAGGCATAGTCATGTGGTTCATTGTTACAGCTGTGTAAGCTTTATGGCCCCTGACGAAAGCAATATGAGCGATTCTCATAGCTGTATGAGCACGGAGTGATGGCTGTATGAGTAACGGAGATAGCTGCATGAACTAAGATGGCAGCTGTATTCATCATGGTGACAGCTGTAGTGATCAAGATGAGAGCTGCATGAATTCTAGTAACAGTTCTAAGTGTCACGGTGAAAGCTGTTGTTATGTGATAGCTGTAAAAACCATGATGGCAGCCGTATGAGCCATTTTGAAGATGTATTGGCAGCTGTAGTAGTCATACTGAAAGCAGCAGTTGCCATGATGACAGATTTGTGAGTCATGGTATGTGTGATGTTAACAGCTGAATTGGTAATGGGTCATAACAATAGCTATACAAGTCAAGGTGACATCTGAATGTGTAATTGCGATATCTGTATGTGTCTTGGTGAAAGCTTAAAAGGCGTGCTAATAGATATCGGAGTCATGGTAAAAGCTGTATGAGTTATGGTAATAGCTGCATGTGTCGTGGTGGCGTGTTGACAGCTGTATGAGTCATCGTGATGGCTGTATTAGTCATGATATGACTGGTCGTGTCAGCTGTATAAGTTATAGTGATCGCTGAATTAGACACGATAAAAGCTATATCAGTCTTAGTGAGAGGTGACAGCTGTTTGAGTCATGGCGACAGCTATAGGTGTCATGGGTACCATTGTTAGAGTCATGGTGACAACTGAAGTAGTCATAGTGTCAGCTGTAGAAGTCATAAAGAAAGCCGTGTGAGTCATGTTGACAGCCTTATAAGCGATGTTGATAGCTACATGAACAATGGTTACAGCTGCATAATTTATAGCTACAGGAGATACAACTGTTGAAAAGGAATAAGTCTTTATGGCAGCTGTATATGAAATTAAGATATCCGAGTCATTTTGGGCGCCGTATGATTCGTGTAGAAGTCGTGCCGGCAGCTGTACGCGTCATGATGGCAGCTGTATGTGTCATGGGGACCGCTGTATGAGACATGATGACATCTGAAGAAGTCATGGTGACAGCTGTAGGAGTCGTGAGGAAAGCTGTGTGAGTCATGTTGATATGGACAGCTGTATGAGCGATTGGTTTCAGCTGCATGGTTCTTTTGACAGTTTTGGAGATATGGCTATTGAAAGCGCTGTGTGTCGTGGTGACAGCTGTATGTGAATAAATATATCTGTATGAATCATGGCGGTAGCTGTATAATTCATGGTGATAGTTATAGAAGTCGTGGTGATATCTATGTGAGTCCTGGTGACAGCTGTATGAGTCATCTTAATTGCTGTATGAGTTATGGTAATAGCTACAACCCTCATGGTGATAGCTGTTTGAGTGATTGAGATAGCTCTATTAGTCTTTTGTTTGTTTGTTTGTTTGAATAGAGGTTTAAAGTCCCTGTGAACACTATTTAGGTCATTTTCGAAACGTTGCTTTCAATTTTGTGGGACTTTTACCCGACATTGAGATGAAATGAAATCCCAAGCCCTGTCGCCCTATGAAATCAAAATGTTTATATGCATGGACGGTCCGACTCGCACCGTTTTGCCTGAACAGGCTTAGACCTATGCTGCATACCAGTACTCACGTGCGGTCGGTTTCAGCTCTGCGTGGAAGCACTTCGATACCGATTTATTTCTCAAAGTCCCGATGGGCGTGAGCTTGCTGTATTAGTCATTATGATAGCTTTATGGGCCATGGTGGTCAATGAATGAGTGACTGTGACAGCCGTTCGAGTCATCCTGACAGCTGTATGAGGCATGAAGACAGCTTTAGGCGTAGTCATCTGGTTCATTGTTACAGCTGTATTAGACATAGTGTTTGCTGTATGGACCCTGCCGACAGCAATATGAGCGATGCTTTAAGCTGTATGAGCACAGACTGGTGGCTCTATGAGTCATGGAGATAGCTATATGAGCTGTGGTGGCAGCTGCATTCGCCATGGTGATAGCTGTTGGGATCACGTTTAGAGGTGCATGAATTATGGTGACAGTTGTAAGAGTCACTGTGGAAGCTGTAAGCATTGGCGATAGCTATATAAGCCATGTTGACGATCGTATGAGCCATTTTTAAAGATGCATTAGTCATATTGATAGCTGTAATAGTTATACTGACATTCGTAGCAGTAGTCATGATGATAGATTAGTGAGTCATGGTGACAGCTGTATATGTGATGTTAACAGCTGTATTGGTAATGGTTACAGCCATATAGGTGTTTGCGATAGCTAAAAAGTCAAAGTAACACCTGAATGAGTAAAGGTGGTAGCTATAGGTGTCCTGGTGAAAGCTTTAAAGGTCGTGCTGAGAGATATCCGAGTCATGGAAATAGCTCTATGAGTTATTGTAATAGCTGTTTGTGTCGTGTTGATAGCTGTACGAGTTATCGTGATTGCCGTATGAGTCATGCTATGAGTCGTCGTGACAGCTGTATTAGTTATAGTGATTGCTGTATTAGATACGATGAAAGCTATATAAGTCTTAGTGGAAGGGATGCGAGTCATGGTGGTAACTGTATGAGTCATGGTGACAAGGTGTCATGGTTACCTTCGTAAGATTCATGCTGACACCTGGAGTAGTGATTGTAAGAGCTATAGAAATCGTAAAGAAAGCTGTTTGAGTCATTGTGACAGCCTTTAAGGTGATGTATGACCAATGGATACAGCTGCATATTCCATGCTGATGGCTATAGAAGCTATAACTGTTGAAAACAGAATAAGTATTGGTGGCAGCTGTATGTGAAATTAAGATATCCAAGACATTGTGTTAGTCATGGTAACAGCTGAATGGGGCATGATAATTACTTTACTGTAGAAATAGCGACAGCAGTATGAGTCATGGTGATTGTTGTAAGAACCACAGAGACAGCTGTATGATCCATGATGACAGCTCCATGTGTTATGCTTACAGCACTAGGACAGTGTTGTCAGCATCGTCACGGCGATAGCTGTATGGGTGACGATGACGACTTTATCAGTCATGCTGGCAGCAGAACGAGTCATGATGATAGTTGTATGAGTCATGGTGATAGTTGTATGAGCCATGGTTACAACTGTATCAGTCATGATGACAGCAGTATGAGAGTCATTGTGACAGCTGTTTGGGTCATTATGATAGCTGCATGAGCCTTGGAGACAGCTGTAAGTGTCAAAGTGAAAGCTCAATGATTCCTGATGACAGCAATATGAGTCTGGCATACAGCTGTATGAGACATACTTATGGCTGTAAGAGTCACGGAGACAGAAGTATATGCAATGGTGACAGCTACTTTCATCACGGTGAAAGCTGTAGGAATCACGCTTAGAGATGCATGAATCATGATGACAGTTATATGAGTCATTGTGATGGCTATCGTAGTCACGGTAAAAGCTGTATGAATGAAGGTATTAGCAGTGTTAGTCAGCTTGATATTTCTGTTATTTATAAATGAAATACTGAAAACAATATCAGTAGTATCATACACTGCAAAGCATACAAGGGATACACAATATATAAGAAATAATAAAATAGTAAATCAGTGACATGTGTATGTGCAACCAATTAGCACAGAAAGACTATTTTAAATACAATGGGCCAAAGTAGCACAATGTTGTAAATATTATATGTAAATAGTAATGAAGATATTTCTAACATTCTAATTACAAATAGTACTGTTGCTCTTCATGGACATATTTATATTTTATAAAAATATTTAAAATAATAGCTATATGAGTCCTAGTTACAGCTTTATTAGTCATTGTCATAGATGTATAAGTCACACGGACAGCTGTTGCAGTCATGGTGACAGTTGTAGTAGTCATGGTGACAGCTGAAGGAGTCATGGTGATAGCTGTGTGAGTCATGTTGACAAGTGTATAAGTGATGTTAACAGCCACATTGGTACTGATGACAGCTGTATAGGTCATGGCGGCAGTTATAGGAGTCATGTTTACAGCTGTAGAAGTCATGACAGTAGCAATAAGAGCCTTGGTGAAAGCTACATAAGTCGTGCTGATAGATATAGGCGTCATGGTCACAGCTGTATGGTTATAGCTATGTGCGTCATGGTGACAGCTACATGAGTCAGCCATCTTTACAGCTGTATTTGTAATGATATGGGTCACCGAGAGAGCTGTATTTGTCAATGTGATAGCTGTATTAGTCACGGTTAAAGCTATATAAGTCATTATGATAGCTCTATGAATCATTGTGTCAGCTGTAAAATACATGGTGCCAGCCGTATGAGTCAAGATGACTGCTGTTTGATTTACGGTGTCGTTCATTTCATGGTGACAGCAGTGTTAGTCATTAGCTTCATGGGTTTTGCTGACAACTGTGAGGCGTTGTCACAGCTGTAGGAGCCATGCTGTATGCAACTCGTGGCAACGTGATGAGTCATGGTTACAAACGTACGAGTCATCATGACAGCCGTATGGGGCAATTTGACAGTTGTGTAGGTCATAGCAATAGTAAACGAGTCAAAGTGACAGGGAGTGACATGTGTTTGAGTCATGATGACAGGTGTATGAATCATAATGACAGCTGTGTGAGTCATAATGACAGACGTATGAGTCATCATGACAAGTGTATGAGGCATGATGAGACCTGTATGATCCCCGCTTACAGCTGAATCAGTCATTGTGATAGCTGTATGCATCATGGTAGTGGCAGTCATAGTCATGACTGTATATGAGTCATGATTTGTGACAGATGCATGAGCCATCATGGCATGCAGCTGTATGTGTCATCATGACAGCTGTTCAAGCCATGCCGATAGCTGTATGAAACATGTTGATATCTGTATATACTCAGTGATAAGAGTTGTACTGATCATGGTGACAGCTGTATGTGACATGTCGACTGTTCTATGAGTCATTGTTACAGCTGAAAGACATCGTGACAGTCATATAAGTCGTCGTGACAGCTGTATGAACAATGGCTACGAATGCATAGTTCATGCTGATAGCTATAGGAGATACAATAAATCTCGGTGGCCGTTGTATGTGAAATTAATATATCTGCGTCATTGTGTGCGCTGTATGATTACTGGTGATAGCTGTAGAAGTCGTGCTGTTGGCTGTATGAGTTATGGTAACAGCTGTGTGAGTGATCTAATTGTTGTACGAGTCATTGCAATATCTACAGTAGATATGGAGATAGATGTTTGCTGTATTCATGGTGATAGCTGAATAGGTCGTGACAATCGCTGAATTAGTAATGGTGACAGCGGTATGAGTCATGGTGATTGCTGTAAGAACCACAGAGACAGCTGGAAGAGCCATGATAACAGCTATGAAAGTGCTGTCCGCATACCTCATGGCGATAGTTGTATGAGTGATGATGACAGCTTTATCAGTCATGGTGGCAGCAGTACGAGTCATGATGATAGTTGAATGAGTCATGGTGATAGTTGTATGAGCCATGTAGACAGCTGTATGAGCCATTGTTACATATGCATGAGTCATTGTGACAGCAGTATGAGAGTCATTGGGTCATTGTGATAGCTGTATGAACCTTGGAGACAGCTGTGGGTGTCACTGACCCCTGGCGACAGCTATATGAGTCATGCTTATAGCTGGATGAGACATGCTGATGGCTATATGAATCACGGAGACAAATGTATGTGCCATGGTGACAGCTGCCTTCATCAAGGGGATAGTTTTAGGAATCTCGCTTAGAGATGCACGAATCATGATGACAGTTATACGAGTCATTCAGATAGCTTTGGGATTCATGGTGAAAGCTGTCGGAATGAATGTTTTTTGCTGTGTGAGTCCTGTTGATAGTTCTTTTTTATATTTATGAAATACTGATTACAATATCAGTGGAATCATACATTGCAAAGTATACATGACATACACAATATATATGAAAAATAACATAGTAAATCAGTTTACATGTGTATATGAAACCAATTAGAACAGAAAGTGTTAACATCACTTATACACCTGTCAACATGACTCACATCATGATTCCTACAGCTGCCACCGTGACTACTACAACTGTCACCATGTCTACAACAGCTGTCAATATGACTCATACATGTTTTACGATGACTTATAAAGCTACGACTAGGACTCATATAGCTATTATTTGAACTCTTTTTTTTTAATATAATTGTTTGTGAAGAGCAACAGTACTATTTTTAATTAGATTGTTAAAACATAACTGTGGTAATGTTAATATTTACTGCTTTGTGCTTCCGGTCACGGTTATAGCTATATAAGTCATTGTGACAGCTCTATGAGTAATGGTGTCAGCTGTAAAAGCCATGATGCCAGATGCAAGCATCACTGACAGCTGTATGAGTCAAGATGACAGCTGTTTGATTTATGGTGACGTATGATTCATGGTGACAGCAGTATTAGTCATTAGCTTTATAAGTTATGCTGACAAGTGTTTAAGTAGTCGTGACATCTGTATGATCCATTCTGTATGCAACTCGTGACAGCATTATAAGTCATGGTTACAGACGTATGAGTCACCGTGACAGCTGTATGGGTCAATGTGAGTCATAGCAAGAGCTAAACGAGTCAAAGTGATAGAGAGTGGCATGTGTTTGAGTCAGGACGAAAGGTGTATGAGTCATCATGGCAGCTTTGCGAGTCATAGTGACAGAGGTATGAGTCATCATGACAAGTGTATGAGGCATGATGTGATATTACTATTTAATACAATTCAGAGAAATCTGAAATTGTATTTTAGATATTTATAAATCAAATTATAGATATCTATAAATCAAATTATAGATATGTATGATTAACATTATTATCAATATTTTGACATCATAAAATGTAATCAATGATATGTAATATATATTTCTTGATATCTATAAATTTGTCTAATGATATCCACGATTCCTTTACATATATAGATATCATAAAATCAAATTACAGATACCATTTCAAGGCTGGATAATAGATATCAAAGTTTTCAATAATGGATATCAGAAAATATATGAAGGATATCAATAAATGTAATTCTTGATATCCTGAAATGTTCATCAATATTTGATATCTCTATATCGAATAAAAGATATCTATAATTGGAACTATAGATATCCCTTAACACATTATGGATATAATGAAATAAATAATACATATCTAATATTATTTAAAGACATGTAATTATATTTATTGATATCCTATATCTTTGTTATAGACATCTTTAAATCAATTTGTAGATATCTATAAATCAAATTATAGATAATTAACATTATTGATATTAGATATTTATTATTTATTTCATGATATCCATAATAAGTAAAGGGTTATCAATAATTTCAATAGTAGATATCTATTATTTTGATATATGGATAACAAATATTGAAGAGCATTTTAAAATATCAATAGTTTCATGTATTAATGACCATAATATATTTTATGATATCTATTATTGAAAATTGTGGTATCTATAATTCAGCCTTTTAAATGATCTCTTTAATTTGATTTTTAGATATTTATATATGCAAAGAAATTATTGATATCAGGAAACAAATCTATTGGTATCAAGACATATATATTACATATCACGGATTTCATTTTATGAAAGCAAACCATACAGATAATTATAGATATCAATAATGTTAATTATACATATCTATAATTTGATTAATTGATATCTTTAATTTGATTTATGGTTATCTGAACTAAACTACAGTTTATCAATAATTATTGTCAGATATCGATAAATAATATCTATAATAATGACATCTATAAATCAGTTTATAGATATCTATAAATCAAATTATAGATAATTAACATTACTGATATTAGATATTTATTATTTTATTCATGATATCCATAGCAAGTAAATGGTTATCAATTATTTCAATAGTAGATATCTTTTATTTTGATATATGGATACCAAATATTGGAGAGCATTATAAAATATCAATAGTTTCATTTATTCATGACCAAAATGTATTTTATGATGTCCATTATTGAAAATTGTGATATCTATGATTCAGCCTTTTAAATGATCTCTATAATTTGATTTTTAGATATTTATATATGCAAAGAAATTGTTGATATCAGATAACAAATCTATTGATATCAAGAAATATATAAAACATATCATGAATTTCATTTTATGATAGCAAAAAATACAGATAATTATAGATATCAATAACGTTAATTGTTCATATCTATAATTTGATTTATTGATAATTATTTTTTTTTTTTTTTTGGTTTGGGTTTTACGGCCCTTTCAAGATTATTTCACTCATATCGAGCCGATCGTTAATCATAGGTGGGCGAAAACCGGAGTACCCGGAGAAAAACCACCTGACCTTCCGTTGCAGAACTTGGCATCTCACACGTGACCTTATTGATAATTATAATTTGATTTATAGATATCTGTAATAAACTATAGTATATCAATAATTATTGTTAGATATCAATAAATAATATCTATAATAATGATATCTATAAATAATATCTATAATGATGATATCTATAAATAATATCTATAATAATGATATCTAATATATGTTCAAATTATAGATATCTATTTTTCAATTTATAGATATATACATATATAATTCCTTTGCATATATAGATATCTAAAAATCAAATTATGGATATCATTTAAAAGGCTGAATTATAGATGTCACAATTTTCAATAATGAATAAAAGAAACTATATTATTGATATCAATAAATGTAATTATATTTTCTTAAATATTTAACATCTTTCCATTGAATAACAGATATCTATAATTCGAATTATAGATGTCCCTAAATGTATAATGTATATCATAAAATAGATAATAGATATCTAATATTATTTATACATATCTAATAATATTTATTGCAATCCAATAGTTTTATTAAAGATATCAGAAATTTTATTAATAACTATCTTGAAATTCAAGCTGACCTCGGTAGCTCAGTGAGATGTAGGTCTGACTGGTGATCAAGAGGACACGTGTTCGAGTCCTGTCCGTGTCGGCAACATTCTTTCCTGGACATGGATCATGAAATCTTTTTTACAGTCATTTTCTCCATTCTGCTGATTCAAGAAGGGCAGTTGTCCGTTTCTGTGAAAGAAAGTGCACTGTACTAATCATGAAACGCGTCTATAAAGCTTTTGACCCTCTTGAACCCCACTTTATATAGTAAAACTTGGGTTGGCAGGGGTAAACCTCTTTTTTCTTATTTCTGCTCCAAAATACAGATTGTGGGTACTCGTTAGAACTTCCTCGGTGAAGCGGTTCTAACGTGTAACCAGAATCTCTATTTTAAGCAGAAATAAGAAAAATATCACAATTTTTCATCTTTAAAGATTCCTTTTTGTGGCGATAAACTTTACGATGTATTTGTATAGGCAGTGTTTTCAAAATGTGGTTAACAGCTTACGTATAAGCTTGCCCACGAAAAGTATGGAATGGTAAACTGACCAGCTTAAAAATGACCTAAATAGTTAGGACTGGGCCGTTAAACTCCAAAACAAACAAAATATCCAAAACAAACAAAATCTTGAATTTCAATTAAATAGTAAAATGGCACCTCATTAATGAAGGTAGGTAAGGATTTGTTAAAGGATACTTTGTTTGATGCAAAGAAATTATGAATGCAACGTTCCTTCCCTATGACAAGCAATTTTACTATTTATTAGGGAATGTAGATATCTGATATATTATATCAGATATCTTATATAGGATATAAGATATCTTATATAGGATATAAGATATCTTATATCCTATATAAGATATCTGATATAACAATTAAGATATCTTATATCCTAAAGTAGATATCTTATATCCTATATGAGATATCTTATTTAATTCTGCAATTCAGATATCTGATATGATTTATAAGATATCTTATATGTTAAATAAGATATCTTATATAACATATAAGATATCTTGTTTACTAAAACATATAAGATACCTTATATGCTGTATAAGATATCTAATATACTATATAATATATCTTATATAGCATATAAATATCTTATATAACATATCAGATATCTGATATATTATATCAGATATCTTGTTTATATTTGTATATAAGATATCTTAATCGGCATATCAGATATCTTATTTAACATATAAGATATCTTATATACGTTTGATAAATAAGATATCTTAATTAACATATAAGATATCTTATATAAATTGGAAATAAATGACAAATAATAGTCACTACCTCTCTCCATTAGACTGCTGCAGAGGACTGGAGAAATTCTAATTATTAATTATAAACTGTAATTGTACATATGTGTTTATAAATAAAACGGGGTTCCCAAACAGGTGCAATCAGATTAAAGACTACATCTTTTTCTTTTTTCTTTTTTTTCTTGATACAGAGAATAAATCCAGCTTGCTTTTGTTTGTTTAATTTAATAACCCTCCCTTACAAGATAGTGGAAGTATTAATTAACTTCAAACTTGAGTTATGCCAAGCACTGCTCGTTGCATGTATTTTGACAGAAACAAAAAACAAAGACTCTCACTAGACTGTCCATATATTCAGCCTGGTATCTGCCTCTACTTTTCGCATAATTAGTTCAATTTTTCTTTGTCCCTTTTATCCTTTTTTTTTTACCAAATGGAATCTTCCTGCTTATTTATGACAGCTGCCCATTTCGAAAATTAGGTATGACACATGATGAGAGGTTGTGTAATCTGAATATAGCTGAACATTTTATTAATAGTGTAGGCCCCGATCTGATCTGGGCCTGCACTGTTTGCCAGGGTTTCTGGTACAAAATGGGTTATGGAATCTTAGGCATAAATGGGGGTAGTCATTCGTTGGCAGTTTCGGGGAGACTTCATTATTTTTTTGGTAAAATATATTAGATATCTTATTTGTCATATAAGATATCTTAAATAGTTAGGTAAATAAGATATCTTATATATAAGATATCTATTATGCTATATAAGATATCTAATATATTAAATAAGACATCTGATATAGGATATAAGATATCTTATTTACTGGAATATATATCTAATATACCAAATAAGATATCTAATATACCAAATAAGATATCTAATATAACATATAAGATATCTTATATAATATATGAGATATCTTATATATCATATAAGTTATCTCATTTCCATTATTACATAAGATATCTTATATATTACATAAGATATCTTATATAATATATAAGATATCTGATATGTTATATAAGATATCTTATATGCTATATTAGATATCTTATTTAGCATATCAGATAGCTTATATATTTTGGTAAATAAGATATCTTATATATCATACTAGATATCTTATATCCTATATTAGATATCTTATATCCTATATAAGATATCTAATATAGCATATAAGATATCTTATATAACATATCAGATATCTTATATGCTATATAAGATATCCTATTTATTATATTAGATATATATATATATATAAGATATCTTATATAATAAATAAGATATCTTATATAATAAATAAGATATCTTATATAATATATAAGATATCTTATATAATAAATAAGATATCTACAATCCATAATAAATAGACCGGCCCCGATAGCTCAGTTGGTAGAGTGTCCGCTCCGGGGAACGGGAGGTCACAGGTTCGATCCCAGGCCGCGACATACCAAAGTCGTTAAGAATGGTACTAGCTGCTCCTCGCTCGGCACTCAGATTTACAGGGTAGAGCTAGGACTGGTCGACCCAGTGTCAGGCTAATGTGACTGGGTGTGGTATCATGTAATGTGTCTGGGACATGATACTTCAGTGAGGCAGCACTATAAAAGTGAGCATTGAGCTCCCTGTCGAAACCAGACACTGTCGTGATATGACTGAAAAATTGTTGAAAGGGACATTAAACCCAAATTCACACACACTCCATAATAAATACTAAAATGGCTTGCCATACTTCCCAGTCACCACGGGATACAATACCCCACCTTCACAGTGACATTTGCCGTACTAGGACCATGACGAATTTATTGACAATTTTCTCTCAAGCGGACAATTCAGCTGATAGAGGATGTATGATTACAAATACAAATTGTGTAAAAATTAACATATGACACAGTCTTATTTCTAGTGTGTGTGGATCATGAGAATTAATTATTACTTTGATAAACCTAAGACTTAGTATTCTCAGCTGAACAGGTTGTCAGTCAGTTGGTCGTAAATAATAAATCGAAAGTAGGAAATCAGGCCGGAAATGCAAAACGTGGAGCCAGCACTCCAGTCGGCGCATGCGTATTGCATGGTGACTGGTATGGTTACTGGTTCCATAAACCATCTCCGTCCATACCTCTCTACGGAGGTTAAGACGTAATGGAAGATACAGTGCGTGGCCATAAGTAAATACCCAATGTCAACGTCAAATTGACGTTATGTCAATTTACTAACACGGAATACG
>OY757016.1:4021671-4061682 GCA_963580285.1 Lucinisca nassula | reverse complement strand
GTTGTCATTTAGATTTTTCTATTTTTAGCTCTGGTGACCATCTTGTTCATCAGAGTGGAACAATTTTAGCTATATATTTGGAGAGAGCCATCTAGGCAACATTTCTGTGAAGTTTGAATCAAATTGGCCAAAGGGTTTAGGAGGAGTTTGCATTTGAAGCAAATTGTTGTCAGATGCGTGTCTGACAGGTGATCAGGAGGATGCAGGTTGGATACCTGCCGGGGTCGGCAATATTCTTTAGTGGAGATTGATCATGAAATCTTTTCCACAGTCATTCTCTCCCTTCCGCTGATTCAAGAAGGGCAGTTGTCAGTATCTGGCAAAAGAATGTGCACTGCATTGGTTAACTGCTTGCCCAGGAAAAGTGTGGATAGGTAAACCGACTGGCTCAAACTGACCTAAATAGTGTTGACTGGGCCATAAAACCCCGGAAAAAAAAGATCCCAAAAGCTCACCTCGTCACTACATGACGGTGAGCTAAAAAGGTATCCAAGTAGGTGTGCCACATCAAAATAGCATGCTGATTTAAGTGATATTGATTTTAGCACGCTATTTTGATATTACACACCTACCTGGATGTTCTCTTATGTCACTTGATATAAGCAGGCTATTTTGGTATTGCATGCCTACTTGGATGACATTTTTTATATCATTTGATAGCAGCATGCTTTTACGATGCTGCATGCCTACTTGGATGCTTTTTAATATCACTTGATATAGCAGGCTATTTTGATATATATTCTAGTGCAAGAATTCTGCCGAAGGCTATGCCTAGGATGTGGGGCAAAATCTTCACAGTCAGTGGACCATGAAATGTAGGTCAAGGTCATATCTGGAAGCTTGCATTAAGTTGCCATCCCTAGCTACAAGTGTGTACCAAGAACCCCCTGGCAAACGTAGTTCTAAAGAGTACTCACAATCTAAAAACATTGTATAGTAAAACTCAGGTTTAGAGGGGTATGCATTATTTTTTTTACTTCAACAAGTACCCACAATATATGTTTCTTAAGAAAAGGATAAAATTTATGGTTGATGCATCAGTAAACCATAAAATGTAGGTACAGGTCAAATATGGATGCTTGCAATGAATCACGAACAAAGCAATTAACATCCCTAGATGCAGGTTTGTATCAAGTATCATTGATTGTGTTCTTATGTATAGTTCTTGAGATATGGACTTGAACACTAGGGCAAACCTAGGATTGACATGATAGTTTACAATGTCAGTGAACCATGAAATGTAGGTCAATGTCAAATATAAATGCTTTGCATTTAAAGACACATTTTTTTCTCTATATAAAAGGGGTGGCCTGTTTAATAGTCTCCAATAATCAAGTCCTTCGGACCACAGTGAACATCAGAAGCTTATCTTATCTATGTGATTATGAGGTGCTTACATGTATGAGCAGAGACTCTCTGAGAGAGATGTTTCAAAGGGGGCTCTGTAAGGGGAACCTGTGGGATGGTATATTTTTTGCTGAGATTGTTTCCAACAAAAGGTTGTTTTAAATTACTTCTTTTTTACTTTTATTTGTTTTTCAAAAAGTAAAGGAAAACACTGACAGTCATTCAGATTGTTTCATTAACTCAAATGTGAAAGGAAGTGCACTAAATGAATTGATTATTGTTTGTTTGATTTGAGGTTTTTCTTATTTCTACTCAAAAACATATATTGTGGGTCCTCGATAGAACCCCCTTGCAGACGCAGTTCTAAAGAGTATTCACAATGTAAAAACATTGTGTAGTAAAAATGGGGTTTAGAGGGGTATACATTATTTTTTATTTCGACTTAGAGGGGTATACATTATTTTTTTTTATTTTGACTCCAAAACATAAATTGTGGGTTCTCGTTAGAAGCGCCTCACTGTCAGACTCCGGCCAATGCAGCAGACCTCGGACCTGTACCTGGGCCAATGCGAAATTACTTGATCAATGACATTATACCATTGATGAGGCTCTAATAGGTCTTGAGAAATGGACTGTTACATGAGGATGAAAGCAATTGTTGATGGCTTGATGTACCAATGGACTGAAAGAAAACCGGACTCATGTAAACTGCCATGCTTAAAGCAGGTGCGACAAAAAGGACTGGGTGCGCATATTTTTTTATCATAATTGATTATTACTGAAAAACCATTGATTACCGTAGTAGAATGAAGCTTATTTTCCACTGATCATCAGTTAAAAAGATCATCGACACAACACTACACACATTCTTTGTTTATATGAAAAAATAAGAAAATTTATCCCCAAATTATCATACTCATCCTGAGTTATGACTGTTATAGCACTCATAAATGGGATATAAACGGCAACAAGAGAAGGGCTATGACTGCTATCTCTAGATACGAGCAGAAAGAGAGCTAATATCACTCACCTGTAAGGGGATATAAACGGCAACAAGAGAAGGGCTATGACTGCTATCTCTAGATACGAGCAGAAAGAGAGCTAATATCACTCACCTGTAAGGGGATATAAACGGCAACAAGAGAAGGGCTATGACTGCTATCTCTAGATACGAGCAGAAAGAGAGCTAATATCACTCACCTGTAAGGGGATATAAACGGCAACAAGAGAAGGGCTATGACTGCTATCTCTACATACGAGCAGAAAGAGAGCTAATATCACTCACCTGTAAGGGGATATAAACGGCAACAAGGGAAGGCTATGACTGCTATCTCTACATACAGAAAGAGAGCTAATATCACTCACCTGTAAGGGGATATAAACGGCAACATGAGAAGGCTATGACTGTTATCTCCACATACAGAACGAGAGCTAATATCACTCACCTGTAAGGGGATATAAACGGCAACAAGAGAAGGGCTATGACTGCTATCTCTACATACGAGCAGAAAGAGAGCTAATATCACTCACCTGTAAGGGGATATAAATGGCAACAAGACAAGGCAATGACTGCTATCACTACATATAGAAAGAGAGCTAATATCGCTCACCTATAAGGGGATAAAAACGGCAACAAGTCAAGGGCTATAACTGCTATCTCTACATACAGAAAGAAAGCTAATATCACTCACCTGTAAGGGGATATAAACGGCAACAATAGAAGGGCTATGACTGTTATCTCAACATACAGAAAGAGAGCTATTATCACTCACCTATAAGGGGATATAAACGGCAACAAGAGAAGGGCTATGACTGCTATCTCTACATACGGAAAGAGAGCTAATATCACTCACCTGTAAGGCGATAAAAACGGCAACAACAGAAGGGCTATGACTGTATTCTTTCGTGAAGACTGATCATGAAGTAATTTCTACGGTCATTGTGCTCCTTCCGCTGATTCAAGAAGGGCAGGCATGAAGTATGTGCACTAAGTACTGGTTAACCACTTAGTAGGGCCTTTATTTTAGGCATCTATTTGGTTAGGCTTTTACTGCACATTCCAAGGGTGAGGTTGATTAGGCTTCAATCAAAAGGATTAAGCATAAATGGCAACCAATCATAAATTAAGATGTTTGTGGGTGATCTTTTGGCATTCTCACAGGGACAAAATCCACAAATTAATTCTAGCATGGGTAGATGTACTATCTCACCTTTTTCACTATTAGATAGCAGCAGCTTCAGCGAAGAATGTTCAAATTATTGACTGGAAATAAAACACAGATGACTGGATGGATTTCCATTAAGTATGCACTGATCAACAGACACAAATTCCGTTTTGTATGCACTGACCAACAGACACAAATTCCATTTTTCAGACTTATCAAGGGCAGGGACAGCCAGAGTCATGTACCTTTGCCACAATATGTAATATTAAGTCTGCTGTACAACTATGAAATTTCAGCAAGATATTGCAAATAATAAAGGAACTAGAGTCTAAAATTGATTTTAATACATCAAGGGCAAATAACTAAAGAACTGGAACAGCCAGAAAAGTGGTCCTTGGCCACAATATGTACCCTTTACTCCTCTATATGGTCCTTGGTCACAATATGTACCCTTTAGTCCTCTATATATCTGTAAAGTTTAATCCAAATATTTCATATAGTAAGGGAACTAGAGGCCAAAAACTATTTTTCAGATACTGAAAAGGGACAGACAGACAGATGGACAGACATACAAATGGATGGACAGACAGACAGACAGCAGAGGATGTAGAAGTTTTATCCATATATTTCAAATAATAAATGAACTATAGGCCAAACTCCCTTTTTTATATATTTCAAGGGCAGATAACTCAATTGCTGGGAAAGCTAGAGTCATGTTCCTTTGCCACAGTATGTAACATTTAATCTACTACATATCTATGAAGTTTCAGCAAGATATTGTAAATAATAAAGGAACTACAGTCTAAAATGCATTTTAAATACTTCAAGGGCAGATAACTCAAGACCTGGTATAGCCAGAGTAGCGGTCCTTGGCCACGAAATGAACCATTAAGTCCTCTATATATCTGTGAAGTTTCATCGAGATATTCCATATAGTAAGGGAACTAGAGGCCAAAAACCATTTTTCAGATATTTCAAAGGCAGATAACTCAATCGCTGGGAAAGCCAGAGTCATGTTCCTTTGCCACAGTATATAACAATTCATCTACTACATATCTATGAAGTTTCAGCAGGATATTGTAAATGATAAACGAACTACAGTCTAAAATGCATTTTTTAAATACGTCAAGGGCAGATAACTCAAGAACTGGAAAAGCCAGAGTAGCAGTCCTTGGCCACAATATGAACCGTTTAGTCCTCTATATATCTGTGAAGTTTCATCCAGATATTCTATATAGTAAGGGAATTAGAGGCCAAAAACCATTTTTCAGATACTGAAAAGGGCAATAACTCTGCTAAAAATTAACGGATTTTGCCCATTAACAATCCCAAACCACTCATCCCTGATACCAATATGTATGCAAAATTTGAACAAAATCCGTGAAAAAATACTCAAGTTATCGATCGGAAATGAAGTGCAGATGGACGGACGGATGGACAGACATACGGACGGACGAACACCGGAGGGTATAACATAATACCCCGCCACTATCGTGTGGCGGGGTATAACAAGAGAAGGCTATGACTGCTTTCTCTACATACACGAAGAGAGCTAATATCACTCACCTGTAAGGGGATATAAATGGCAACAAGAGAAGGCTATGACTGCTTTCTCTAAATACAGGAAGAGAGCTAATATCACTCACCTGTAAGGGGATATAAACGGCAACAAGAGGAGGGCTATGACTGCTATCTCTATATACAGAAAGGGTGCTAATATCACTCACCTGTAAGGGGATATAAACGGCAACAAGAGAAGGGCTATGACTGCTATCTCTACATACAGAAAGAGAGCTATAAATGTCCACTGTAATGTCATGATTCTTCTGAAATAGAACAAACATATTCACCTTATTTGCATTATCTGCTGGTTCCTAGTCTGAAAGTTATCAGTGTTGGAAAAACAGAAAACCAGACCCCCCTGACCTTGAAAGGTCAGGGGGTCTGGTAACCTGCTTTTCCAATATTGACAATGTGAACCCTGGGAGCCAGCAAATAATGCAAATATGGTGAATAGACTATAGCGTAATGTAAAATGTTCCAATAAAAATTGCATGTTTTTCCCTTGGAAGATTTTTTAATGTTTGATTAATGATTTGTGAATGTAGTGATACAAAACTGTTTAATCCTTGTATTCTGCAATTAACTGGACTCTTCCATTGCTATCTGTTGGACAAGTCCATTTGTCATATAGGGGTGTCAGGCCTATTTATTCGTTTTCATTTTATTTTTGATGCAAAATTCTGTTGGCAAATAAACAGTGCAGGTCCTGTTCAGACGCACCGTCTGATCTTTGCCTGCACTGTTTGCCAAGGTACCCTTTTAGGGATTTCCCACATGCAATGGGTTTAAGGGATGCAACTCTTTGATAGACAAACCAACCTCATCAGTTTTCCAACTCATATGAGCTTTTATCCCTGACATACTTACGGTACATGTAAGTTTCAAGAAGATCCGATAAAAGCTGAAGGGGCTACGGTTATGACAAGGTTGAAAATACAATGTACTCATTTTCTGCAATCAAAAGGACATAACTCTATGATATAGATAGGCTGTACATACCAGTTTTCAAAGACATCCAGCCTACTTGTGTGTAAGTTTCAGGAAGAACCAATCAAAGCTGAAGGAGCTTTGGTGATGACAAGGTCAAAAATTGGCATTTTCAGCTAAGAAGGGGATATAACTCCATGTCAAATAGGCCGACATCACATCCGAGCTTTTATCCCGGACTTACTTATATGTAAGTTTCAGGAAGGTCCAATCAAAACTAAAGGGGCCACTACATGTATGATGACAAGGTCAAAAATAGGCAATTTGAGCAATCAAGGGGACGTAACTCTATGATTAATGGACCAACTTTACCAGTTTTCGAACTCATCCAAGTTTTTATCCTCAGCCACCTTACATAAAAGTTTCAGAAAGATCCAATTTAAAATGAAGGCGCTACGGTTATGACAAGCATTTTCCCATTGTAAGTCTATGGGACCTTGTATTTGTCATAGCAACAAAAGTTTTCATTCGATTTCGATAAAAGCTCATGTCATCAGTTGCTCACCAGAAGAATGCTACAGATGAGAAATGATTGAGATCAGCCTGTAGGTTGCAGAGATGTAACTGGTCAAAGGTGTGGACAGACGGAGAAGTTGAAGGACAGATGGACCACCCCTGGAGCTTTTGGCCCAGGTGAGCTAAAAATTTTATGTTAGCATAGTTGGTAATCTACTCCGTATTCTCCTTCTTCTTCTCTACATACTGTTATATGCCATCTTCTAGGCAGGTGCACTTGCCAAGAATTAAAACTGTTAAAATAAAAGATAAAAGCAGATTTTAATGCACCTGCGTATGTAACGCGACGTCTGATTGGATAACGTCAAAAATTTGCGACAGTATATTCTGGGAAACCCGACATCATAACGTAACGTAGCTTTTCATTGGCTGCCATATGGTTTTACGCAGATCACAGCGGTTAACGTTATGTGCAAAATAGTTCAAGTTTTAATAAAAACAAGTAATAAGCAAGATTGGCAAAAAAGCGGGAAATACTCATATTTCCCTGGACGGCGGGAAATACAGGGAATTCCCGGGAAATACAGGAAATTCCCGGGAAATACTGGGAAATATATATTCACATAGGTGGTACCAATTGAGACTGCTTAATATACCCCAACTACCTACCTATTTGAAAGCAAAGTTATTTCAATTTCATGCAGGGCTTGAAAATTCCACTTGTCTGCTTGCAATGACAAAAAAAATTGAAGGACACGAAAAAGTTTGTCTAGTCCTAACGACATTTACCAAAGTTTACAAGCTCTTAGTAATGTAGGACAAATGGAATTTTGAAGAATTTTCCAGCCCTTTTTTTACTGAATAACTTGAAAGATCTATAGACCCTTGCCTTCGTATAGAATGTATATAATTTCTTTTCAAATATTAGTTTTTAACTTTCAGCTAGTTCCCTTGACTTGTAAATACATGTAATTTTAATACTTAGGTATATATCTGTAGTTAATTTAAGCAAACTTTTATGCTTAAATTAACTATGTTCTTTTAATACCTGTCTCAAACAAACAACTAAATTATCACACCTTTTAGCATTAGCAGTATGATTACTTGACAAACGTGCAAGCAAACCTTTTCTAGTGTAAACATCCTTAAAATTCAAACATCCAATTTACCAATTTATGTCTTTAAAAGTGAAGAAAGAGTTGTTGTAAATCTCAAAAAAAAATTGAAACTTGTGGTTTAGTGTTGCACTAAGGCAAACAAACATGTAGTTCCAATGGCAAACTGTCTTAAAGAAGCTAAGTGATTCTGATCTGGGTCAGCACTGTTTGCCCAGGCATATCTGTCTCAAATATTGGTATCATTATGGTATTACATCTTCTTAAGCACATGAGTGATTTTAAATAACTCCCTGCACACTACAAATAGTTTATAACAACAGATCACTTTATATTTTTGCTTGTGTTTGGTTGAGAAAAGCAGACTATGACATATATGTGTATAATTAGGTGCAAAATAGCTAACTGTTCATTATTTCAATTAAATAACACAAATATAAATAGTGTTTTTCTATGAAATAACTATACAAAAAATCATATTTCCCACTATTTCCCAGTACAGTGTATTTCCCACTTTTGCTGAAATTTGGAGTATTTCCCAGGACGGTAATTACCGGAAAATACCAGTGGGAATTCCCGCCACCGGTATTTACCGACCAACCTTGGTAATAAGTGCATTAGAATGGGGATAACTGTAATGAAAATTGTCATTTGGGGAGGTAAATTGTCGGTTTTACGGTCGCAAATTATGTTTTACGACTCTGCTGCCGCGTCGCCGTAAAACGAAATTTCTGACCGTAAAACCTCCGATTTACCTCCCCAAATGACAATTTTGAACACAGTTATCCCCTAAGTGTGATAGTAAGGATGAGAGTATGATAGTGCAAGGGGATGATAGAGGATCTTACATGAGTGTTCATGTATTATTGAATTTATTAAATGAGTTGAGGAAAAGGGATAAAATGCGAGGCTTTGCCGAGCATTTTATCTATTTTCCTCAACAAGTTTAATAAATTCAATAATACATGAGCACGAATGCAATATTCTATTTATCATATGACATTTAACACGCATTTTATTCACGATTGTTTACAAAAATGTCAATTTTCTGCCATTAGTAAACGCGACGCCATTGAGAATGTTGTATATGTAATGTTACGGGACGTATCTAGCTAATTTGCATATTGAATCCACTAGTGGATTATAGAAAATATTACATGGCGTTATTACACTCTCAGACTAGACGTCGTATGATAAAAAGGTGTAAGGTTAAGGTAGCCAAGAGGAGTTTAAAAACAGGTTAAAACCGCTTACTCGGGGATCTAGGGCCTTGAGTGCAGTAGTCTGCTTTTTGCAGATTTAATGATGTGTAGTACGGTAGATAAGCCCTAAGTGGGGGAGTGTTGGAAGTACCAGAAGTATTTTTTGGTCTGTATTCATTTAGTACATGTAATCTTTGATCCTTGAAATTCTCTCATGCTCTGGGTATATTTAGACTCTGATGACCTAATACAAGGTTGATGGCAGTCTGGGGTTATTTTGAGAAATCCTGAAAACTTTACGCTCCACTTGCAAGATACATATCTATTTCTAGAAGTTTGTGAAGTTTTGGAGTGCTATTTTGATATGGACGCGCTTCATGGCTCAAGCATATATTTTTAGCCTCAGCTCAAGTTCACTGGACGTTGGAGACTGATACACTTTCTGATTCTTGGAAGGTCATTTTCAGTATATAAATGCACGGTTCAATGACATGTCCGGTTGAGAGGATCTTACCATATTTGAGACAGAATCAGAGTATTTAAGATGCGCCCACAGTATCTCTGGACTTTTTGCCATAAGACTCTTAAGGGGCATTTTGCCATGGGGCTTTTTCGCAGGGTTCTTCTGTAGGGACAAGTTCTGCTTTGTGTGATCAATGAGTGTGGCTTTGCTTCTTTGCTAGCAAAATAAATAAATAGTAGAAGCTTTCAGGAAAGAACATGGAAATCATGGGAAGAATGTGCACACTTTGTCTTCCGCTACCATGGTATGGTAGATGATCGAACTGCCTCTGTATTTTTACCATCTTGGCCCTCTTGTTTTTGTGTTGTTGTTTTTTTTAGAGTCAAATTCTAAATTTAGCCATCCAGCCATGTAATGGCCATATGTGTGTCAGACTCAGTGGAGACAGGACATCTCGGCCCCTAACAAACTCGGCCCCTGAAAAACCCGGCCCCCAAAATTAGAATATGTATATATTAATGTTGGAATTGACTTATTATCAAATTATTACACATATTTTAATGTACATATGCTTAATTACTTTTTGAACTTATTTTGATGCAATTATGAGTAACCCATCTCACAAAATTAGCCATGAGTTTAATCAACCTAATGACGTTGATTGAACCAGTGTTTGACACGTTCCACTGTCACTCACTATCCGATGTAATTAATAAACTAATTGATTAATTGGCCTTCTCCTTTTCACAGGCCATCTGGAGGAAAACCCTAGAACTTGGACTAGCAACAACATACCGGTACACTGAAAGAGGAGCTAAGTACAAATATATAAGGTCCCTGCTTGCGCTGCCATTTCTTCTACACACTGACATAGAAAGAGCCTTCGGACAACTAGAGCAAAGGGCCAACTCCATGGAACTGCAACAGCTGACGCGATACATTCGGACAAAGTGGGTGGAGAACCCTATCTGGTGGCCGAGGACGTGGTCTGTCTTCCAGCATCGGGTTATAACGGACAACGACGTCGAGGAATGGCACACATGACTCATAGCCAATGCTGGACAAGCGAACCTGACATTCTACTTGCTGGCACCACTACTGCGAAGAGAAGTCAACCTCGTGAACATCAACCAACGCCTAGTGACAGAACAAATTCTTCGCATCCATAGAAACAAGTATGGACGTCTCCAACAACAACTTCAGGACCTGTGGGAGAGATATGCCAACGACGACTTGTCTGCTTCCCAGTTACTAAAGGAGAGTGTTAAATTCAATGGACCTTTCAACGACTAGATTAACAGTATGTAATATGCGATATTAGGGGAAATAGTTTAGCCTCGTCATGTTAAAATAGACAATTGTAAAAGTGTAAAAGACAAAAACTGTAGCGGGATAGGTTCAAGACTAAAACCAGTTTAAAGTGGGAACTCGTTTGCACCACCTCGTGGAGGCAGTTCTAACGAGTGCCTACAATCCATGTTGTATGAGCAGAAATATGAAATTTTTCATCGGAATCTTTTCATTTTTTTAATTTATTTTTTTTTTGCAATTTATTCCAATATATTTGAATTTTCGAGTTTTCTTAATGAGCCATCTGATCAGGATCTAAACTGTCTGTCATTGTTTGATAGTCTTAGCGAAGCGAGGTAGTTCTAACGAAACCCACAAACTGTTTTTATGTAGATACAATATACATAATCTAAACCGCAGTTAACCCCAGTTTTACAGGGCATGATTATATTGGCATGTTTTCATGATGGAAAGCTTTAAAAGTTTATTGGGCGGAAATCAATTTGCTAAAAAGTTTTCTACCAACTGTGTATCAACCTAGCTACAAGCAGGCAAAATGTTGTGTCAGTTTGATTCAATGTCGAAACTATTCCATTGGTGTGTACACGCTATGCTGATATGTTTGCATGAAACATGTGCATTGCTTGTTTTTGTTTTGTTGCATTTTTGAAACACAGTTATTGCTTAATCTTGGAATAAATGCATAAATCAATGATTGTTGTTGTTTTTTTTATTGATACCAATGGTTTTGATTGTTTGGCATCCCCGTCAACATTATTTGTGTACGTTATTTTGGAGAAGTTGCTTCCAATTTTGTGGGACCTTAACCCGACGCTGGTGTGTTCTCTATTTTTCATGAAAGTATGAAAGCAGCGGGTCGCCTGCAAAGTAACTTGACCTCGAAGGAATTCATGTAAACTTTGCTAGCACTGCGCTGTCATTCATACTTTCATTAAACGGCAGAAAAATTAAGTTTCTTTCTTAAAACTAGGGTATACAAAGGTTAACATTAGTTTTCTTATATCTGCTCAAAAACCGATTGTGAGTACTCCAGCCCCCGTAATCTACGTTTCGAGCAATAATAAGAAAAATGTCACAACTTTCAATTTAAATTTCCATTTTTGGCCTAAAAAATTGACAATGTATTTGTATAGGAGTTTTTTTCGTAATGAACGCCGCCAATGCACATTCAGATCATGGAGAACCATGTATATCATGAACTATATTGTTCTCTATAGGTTTACATTTGGTTTTACACTGGAAATGTAAATATCACAAAAACACGCCTATTCTATTATTCTAAAATATTGAATTTTTCTAAGCCTAAAGAAGATTTTCAGATGAAACATAAACATATTTTTCTTATTTCTGTTATAAACAAAGATTGTGGGTACTCCTTAGAACCACATTGACGAGGCGATTCTAACAAGTACCAACAATCTGTGTTTTTGAGCTAATAGATTTGGGTACTTGTTAAAACAATATCAACGATGCCGTTCTTACAAGAACAAACAATCTATGTTTTTGAGAAGAAAAATAAAAATAATATGAACCCTTGTAAACCCCAGTTTTACTACGGTCCATAGAAATACCAAAACACAAAAACGCACCAGTATTTACCAAAACGCACTGCCAATATTGGATTTTTCTATGTAGGGTAGGGTGAATTAGAGGATTAGACACTTAGAAACATATATATATATATCTATATGTAATATATATTTAGGATATAAATAAATATAGACGTTTATACATATTATACATTTGAGCCAGGCCTCAGCAGTTCCTACCAAAACGCTACCAAAACGCACTTTCCATATTGGATTTTTCTAAGAGCGCCAATCTGATGCGGAAAAAGCACCCCTCTAAACACCACGTTATACGCTGATAACTGCAATTTACAGGGGTAGACACTTTTCTCTTATTTCCGTGCACCAAGACATAGGTTGTGGGTACTCTTAGAATAAACTCAACGAGCGGTTTTAACAAACACCCACGATCTATATTTGGAGTATAAATAAGAAAAAAAACATGTCCAAAAATTAAAGGCTCATTCTGATGCGCGCCTGACTGATAACCAGAAGGACTATCTGGCGAGTAAAAGCGTGGCTACATGTATGTAAACTGACCGACTCAACAATGACCTAAAATAGTGTTGAATGGGCCGTTAAAATCCAAAACAAACAAAATGAAGGCCTGATGTTGCTTAGTTACATTGCGCTAAACGGAACACAACTCGGCCTAAACAATGATGTGCATTATAGATACATTATCCCAGCTAGTACAAAATAGCAGGTCAACGTCGGGCAGACAGCGATACGACACTGTCGGCCCGGCGTTGGCTCGACATGCTTTGCTGGCTGGGATATCTACAGCCCATAAGGAGCATCTGAGTATTAAAGTTCAAGATAAAAGGTAAGCTTACCAATTCACATCAAATCCCAATATTGGTAGTGCGTTTTGGTAAATACAGATGCTATTCCACTGACATCTTTACACCATTCAAGTAAGAGAACGCAACTCGACAAAAACAATTACCAAAACGCACTAGAAATATCAGTTTATATGCATTATAGATACATTATCTACAACACAAAATGAACATCTGAGTATCAAAGTTCAAAATAAAAGGCTCACGTTATTAAAAGAAACCAATAACCCTCTAATATATAATGGTCATTTACGAATTTACGAATAAAAAAATGAGCCGGGGCACAGCATTTCTTACCATTTACATGTACGCCCAGCGAAAACACAGAAAAGCCTGCGCATGTGGGCAGTCTGATCAGTCTTCGTTGTGCACGCTAAGCTTGCAGAAGTCTCTGGTCAGATGTATACTGTATACATGTAGATGTGCAGGGCGCACATGTAAGTTGTAGGAAATGCTGTGCCCTGGCTCAAATGTTAACATGTATATTAATTTATCAATATATTATTATTATATATATATTTCTAATCCTCTTTTGAAAAACTGCTGAATTTCCCTCTAGCATACATAGAAAAATCCAATATCGACATTGTGTTTTGATAGCGTTTTGGTAGGAACTGCTGGCTCAAATGTTAATACAATATCAATTTATCTATCTGTATATTTATATATTTATGTATTATATATAGATATATACATTTGTTTCTAGGTGTCTAATCCTCTTAAGAAATGCTGAATTCACCCTACCCTACATAGAAAAATCCAATATTGGCAGTGCGTTTTGGTAAATACAGGTGCGTTTTGGTATTTCTATGGAGAGACTTCAATTGTGGTGACATTGAATGGAGCAACATGCAGGTGCCCCATGGGGTATCTAAAAGGCAGACACAGCAACAGCTTTTAGATATAATCAAAGAACACTGCCTAGCCCAAGTAATTAATATACCCACCCGTCAAGAGAAGACCCTCGATCTATTATTTACAAATTCCCCATCCCCAGTTAATCGAGTTAAGGGGATGCCCCCGATCGGCAAAGCCTATCACGACATAGTCCTTATTGAATACGACATAAAAGCAAAACGAATCAGACAAGCCCCGCTTAAAATATATCTATATAAACGTGCGGATATGGATGGTCTGCGAGACCATATGGCTCGATTTAGAGATTCGTTCCTTTCCTCTGACCTTTCGCACATGTCAGTTAACGACATGTGGGTCAATTTTAAGACCGAATTAACTGCGGCTATGGAAAGGTTTATTCCAACGAAAATGACCAAAACAAAGCATAGTGCGCCTTGGATCGACAACATGATCAAGCATCTAATTAGAAGACGCAATCGAATGTACTTTCGTGCTCGTAAGTCTAGTAGCCCTGACGTTAAGAGCCATTACAAAAGGTTCAGAGCACATGTACAAAAGGTAATAAGAGATGCATATTGGAAGCATGTTTCCAGCATCTTCACCTTTGAGGATGATAATACAGATCCCGACAGTCCCCAGAAGAATGGTAAAGTAAAAAGGTTTTGGTCATTTGTAAAGTCCCTGAAAAAGGAAGCCTTTGGGATCACTTCGTTAAGAGATAACGGTATTCTCAAAACAGATTCGTGGGATAAGGCCAACATATGTAACAAACAGTTTCAATCTGCATTTACGCGTGAAACTGATGGTGAGCTACCAACTAAAGGTAATAGTCAGTTCCCCTCAATGGGGGACATAACAGTTGACCCAAACGGGGTCGCCAAACTGTTAGGTAAGCTCAAAATACATAAGGCATCTGGGCCGGATGACCTGAATGCCAGGGTGCTTAAAGATTGTGGTGCTGAAATTTCACCTGTGCTGGCCTTTATCTTCAATGAATCACTCGCCCAGGGCACTGTACCAGATGACTGGCGACAAGCTAATGTTACCCCGGTCTATAAAAAAGGAGAAAAATACGATGCAGCAAATTATAGACCAGTGTCGCTAACATGGATCTGTTGCAAAACCCTGGAGCATATAATAGTTAGTAACATCAACAAGCACCTAGCCTTAGAGAGCATTCTTGCTGACTGTCAACATGGTTTCCGAAGTCAAAGGTCTAGCGAAACTCAATTAGTTCAGTTTTACCATGACATTGTGAGCAATCTGGAGTGGGCCACAAACCGTGGCCACAAACAGACTGACTTGATTATCATGGACTTCGCTAAGGCCTTTGACAAGGTACCTCACAGGAGGCTATTGTATAAATTGGATTACTATGGGATAAGAGGATCCACACACAGGTGGATTAGCTCATGGCTCTCAGGGCGCTCACAACAAGTTGTACTTGATGGCCAAGCGTCTGATCCAGTCCCTGTTTTATCTGGTGTCCCCCAAGGTTCGGTCCTTGGACCGGTCCTTTTCTTGGTATTCATTAATGATCTCCCTGATAACATCAGGTCATCTGTCCGTTTGTTTGCTGATGATTGTGTCCTTTATAGGAATATATATTCTTCTTCTGACTGTCTTATTCTACAAGATGACCTGAATCAACTAGCACAGTGGGAGGCCGATTGGCAGATGAAGTTCAATGTGGCCAAATGTCATTCAATGAGGGTGTCGCGACACCCTCCTGACAAACAAATTAAGTTTGACTATAAACTACACCAGCAAATCTTGGAGCAGGTTCAATCCGCCAAATATCTTGTTATCACCATCACTGATGATCTTGATTGGGGTCAACACGTTTCAGAAATTACATCAAAAGCAACTAGGACTTTAGGATTTCTTAGGCAGACAAAGGATGTTGCATATAAAACATTGGTTCGCCCTCAGCTAGAATATGCATCACCCATTTGGCATCCCTATGTTAAAACTCAGATTCATCAGGTGGAGAAGGTGCAGAGGACAGCTGCTCGATGGACCTGCCGACGATGGCGCAATAGAAGCAGTGCCGGTGACATGCTTAACGAGCTAGAATGGCCGTCCCTAGAGGCCCATCGTGAGCAGTCCTCTTTAACCTTCTTCTATAAGATACATTCAGGTACAGTGGCCGTTAATAAAGATAAATACTTGACCCCTGTGATAGTTTCAACTCGAACAAGGGCATCAAAAGTAAACAACTCACAGTATCACAGGTACCAGTCCTACAGTGATGCCCTGAAAAATTCCTTCTTTCCTAGGACTATTCCCCAGTGGAATAGTCTTCCCTCTTCTGTGGTGAATGCTAAGACTGCAGAGGAGTTCAAAGCCCATACAGTGTAAGATTGAGACTCAGAGGTATGCGTTTTAGTATACCTCTGTTATTCAGATTGTAAATAGTTTTAAGGACTCATCCAGTGACTTCTCTTTTTTTTTTTTTTTTTTCAGCTAAATTCTAAATTTAGCTACGCACCCAACTGAGGTAATGGCCAAATATGACCGACTCAGTATAAGAAGATAGATAGATAGATAGACCCGTTTTACTAAACGAAAGTGTGGTTACAGGTGGTTAAAATTATATAGGCATGCTCTCGAGATGTCACACTCAATTCCAATACCGTCTCAATTACAGCATCGATTTCCGCGATCTTTTATAGTGGGTAAGGTTTCATATTAAAAATGATAAATATGCTCAAACTTTCAGTGAAACTATCTATCTATCTATCTTCTTATACTGAGTCGGTCATATCTGGCCATTACCTCAGTTAAACTACCTATCAATAGTGATGTGCGATATTATCGGTATATCGTGATACAGTTCAGAAAAAAATCATATCACAATACGGTCTGCCAATACCGATATTTTCGATATTTTCTTTTTTTATCCATTTTCCATATTTTCTTTCATAACTGATCGGTAAATACAGCTCAGTCTCTCAGTCTTTTTTGAGTCCTTAAATACGGTAAAACTAGACCAGTAAGTAAATCGCAATAATTGCTGCACTGTCAATTCAGAGACAAACTATCTGTGTATTTATTACGGTTCAAGTATGACACTATTCTTAATCCCTGTCATAAAATTGCCACCCTGCGGTGCGTGTCAATAAGGTGTGAAAATATGGTCAAGTTATGTCTCTAATTGGCTTTTATCCTCCAATCACAAAATTTAATCCACAATCAATGTGAAAATGATTTAATCGCTCCTCAGACAATTAGCTACATCTAACGGTAGATATTTGCATAATAAAAACGGACTTTTCTATGATCTCATGAATGGTTATGTTTTGGCGCCAAATAGCAGACGTTGGGCGGGAAAAGTCGAAAGCTGTTGTTGGTTATTGACACGGAGCTTCTGGGGATAATTCGGGAGCTGTGCAAAGCGCTGGTTTTCTATCCACCTCTATTCACAACCGTTTAGCTATCGAGAAAAGGTTTTTTACCTGTTCCAAACATTTTTTTTATGAAAGAGATACACACAATGACATTAAACACGTATGGGGGTGCTAGCGTCGGATGACGTAATTTACCGATCGCATGCAGAAAAATGGTGGAAGCGGAAAGTTAACAAAGAAGTGGACTCTTTTTGGGTTAATAAGATCAAGGATCAAGCATCCCTATATCCTAGTCTGAGGTATCTGAACGTAGGAGAATATGGGTATGGCAGGAGACATATGCTGATTCAGTCACCTGATGATGTAAGGGACATTTCAAGAATTCAAGAAAAGCTGCGTATGGCGACGGGTACTTATATACTTCAAGTGAACAGAGTGGCGTTCAATCAGAGTGAAGTCAGCCCCCTGTGTCTACTATGCGGAAAAGACGATGAGAACCTTCAGCATTTTATCCTTGAGTGTGACTCACTAGCAGGTGTGAGGGAACCAATCATGAACAACATAGATGAGGCTTGCGCTAGTGCTAACCTTATAGACTTAGTCAATAACCCATGCTTGAAGCTTCAACTAATACTAGACCATACAGCGATAACTCAGAATAACGGTAGTCCTATTATTGGTGCTCACCAACATCTAAAGACAGTAGAAAGTTACTGCCGTAGATTATGCTACGCACTGCACTGTGAGAGATACAAAAGACTACAGTTAATCCCGAGAAGGAAAGAACGCAGAAATAAAAGAAAACAAACACACTGACTAAACTGAAGTTACAAACTTTTACCTCCATGAGACAAGCCAAGACACACAACAGCAGAGCCCAGTTATTAATACTTTTTATGAGAAGCAGTTTTTAAAGAGATTTTACAAGATTTTAACAAAGAACTTTTAACTATGTATAAATGGTGTATCATAAACTGTAAATAGAGTGGTGAAGGGGACACCATTTTAGCCTTGAAGACATACTCCATTGGAGGTGTGCCGGACGGCAGAATATATACAACAACAACGATAGCGGTGGTTTGTGGGCGGCGATTTATATCAATTCAAAAATCACCGATCGGCTTTTTCCATATGTCTGGTCTTCGCCGGACATTGCAAGAAAAAAAAGCCTGCAGTCCATGACCTTGGCTTTAAGACGGGGTCATTTTGGAGGGAAAAATCATCGTCTTATAGCCGAATTTTTACGGTAGGCGGAGCTAGGATTTCGGTGAATCACACGGCTGTTGTTGTTGTATACGTCGCTTTAGTGTAAGCCGCCCAGCATTTACAAGATTGTGTAATAGAGTGAAAACCAAAAACTTTACAATGGCCAACTACCAATATCTAGCAACATTTCAGGTTGCAAAGATGACAGTCACAAATAAAGTGACTGAGGCCATCAATCTAATACAACATTTAATAGCACTTTCAGATAGTATCTTTATTTCCCCTAATAACATTGGGACAATTCTTTTAAGTACCTTTGTTTTGTAAGTAGGTTAAATGATATTTACCCATGAAAACTCCCTTCTCTTTTCCATATATATTGTGGTTTTCCAATTACCAGTGTGTTTCAGATTGCTACATAATATATCGTGATACGCAGTAACTGTATCGCGATATATCGTGATACGAAAATTCTGACAATACCCATCCCTACCTATCAACCTTCCAAATTGATTCTCGGAAACAAAAATATAGTATTTTTGGACCTAAATGCTGTTACGGACTCAGTTTTTGTGGACGGAGTTGAATGGGGGCCGCATTTGCTAGGGCCGAGTTTGTCAGGGGCCGAGTTTGTTAGGGGCCGAGATGTCCATAAATCGACCCAGTATCTATCTATCTTCATAATCTGGCATACGCCCGCGAGGGCATTCTTGGCAGATATATTTTTTTCAGACCCTTAGCGCAAGAACTGACATTTATAAAGAGTCGTTCTTTCCCAGAACCATTAGAGATTGGAATGCCCTTCCTGATTCGATTATTTCGACAGCTGAAGGTGCTGGTGATTGTGTAGCTAATTTACCTCTTTGGTTAGAGCTAGGGACTAACTTCCCACATTACAGGTCCTGGTGTATGAATGTCATTTGACGTGTCAACAGTAACAATTCTGATTCTGATGAAGATAGATGTCCGTATTTACCCTACGTATTGGGAGGAATTGTTCTGAACGAAATTGCTTGGGGCGAAAACTCATTATGCGATTAAACAATTAACATGCAGATTAATGCAACAGCTAAATAGGAAGAGACGGCACTGTTAATGGAGGTTAGACCAGTCATATTACCAGATAACAAGAAATGCTAACAAATTCTGATAGTGACAACTTTTCTTGCGTCGAAAAAATTACCCGGAAGCTGACTATACCATTTCCGGGTCTTGATACGGTAACAAGACGTTTCGCCCCCAAGACGTTTCCACCGGTCGTTTCCCCTAGTCGTTTCGCCCCCTTTTTGGCCCCTAGTCGTTTCACCCAAACCCTAGTCGTTTCGCCCCAAAACCCTAGTTGTTTCGCCCCCAAACTATTTTCCTATATTATATATATATATAAGATTCATATATATGAGAGAGAGAGAGTGAGAGAGAGAATTAGGAATTATGATAAATATTACCTATTTTGATCAATACCCTTAATCACATTGTTAATTTGATTTGGCACACCACGCAATTAATGCCATTAATGATGGGGTGTGAAAATATGCGCTCTTTGCAAAGTTAAACGTCTTTAATTACCGCTTAAGCACACATAACAGATTTGTTTAAAATTGGTCTGTTGGTTCGTTAACAGGGTCGGCCAGTAATACATTGTTGAATACTGCCGCAAATGCCGTCCACGCAACGTCGCGTCAACGCCGATGCAACGTAATAAAGTTGATCCCTTTCATCAATGTTCTGTCAGCAATTTGTGTATACCCTGAGAAGATTTGCGGCGTCCGACCCAGTAATTCCTGAACTGTAAGCAAATAGTGCCTGATCAGGCAACGCGGTTTGCTTGATACATTCAAGTACAGCTTCTTCCGTAGGACTATACCCGATTGGAATTCTTTACCAGCATCTGTTGCTGAGGCCCCTGACTTGGTATCCTTCAAGCAGGGGCCGTCCACTCTCTCGTTTTAACAGCTAGGTAGTGGCCGGTCTGAAAATCAAAATCAAAAATGAGTTCCTTTAAGAGCAATGAAAACATTCATAAGAAAGAAGATGGGTCATACTGCGTAGTTTCGGCTAATAAAGCCTCATCAGTGACCCTGTAATAATCCGGCAAAGAAAGCCAGAGGAAACAACTGCAATTTTACGAATTTCGAATAGGCAGTCGATTCAAAGACTGATATAAATCAAAATGGGGTCCAAATAATTAAAAACCTGTCTAGAATATGAGTCTAAACCAATAATTTATTTCCGATTTCTCAGAATATTCACGCTGATCTCAAAGGACGAAAAGGAAAATATAAACTGCACTATGGTTGATGTACGGGGAGACGTTTTGCGGCCGCCACACGGCACAACACCAGCTGCAGTGAAGGCAAATAAAAATCAAAAATGAGTTCCTTTAAGAGCAATGAAAACATTCATAAGAAAGAAGATGGGTCAAACTACGTAGTTTCGGCTTATAAAGCCTCATCAGTGACCCTGTAATGATCCGGCAAAGAAAGCCAGAGGAAACAACTGCAATTTTACGAATTTCGAATAGGCAGTCGATTCAAAGTAAAAGTAAAACAAAGATCAGGAATTGATACAATTAACTTACTCCATCCATAAAAGACACCAAATGGAAAGAAATACAAACATTAAGCGACCAGACCATAATGGAAACCTAAACAAAGGAAGGCCTTAAGGACAGTTACTTTCCCACAAAATGGCCATATGGCCATCCAAAATTAAAAGACACAAGTGATACACACAGTAAGTAACAAACAACAACATAAATAAATCGCCACAGAAGAGCCCCCTTGGAACGGTCAGTGGAAGATTTCCATTGGGGGGCTTAAATCGATTTTACGTGGCCACAATCCTCGCCCTTACTTCCGTCGCGATTTAGACAAATAATTTGTTCAGTCCGCATGAAAGCCTCCTAACTCATCAGTGCAACATCAAAAAAAAATCAAAGAACCACAGAGGTGAGACAACGGTGAGGACTCGACAGCAAGAAACCACTGAAATGCTGGAGCAAAAGAAAACCAACAGTTAGACTCCGATGAGCCCGACCAGAGACAGAGCATCAGGCACCAACTAACATTATCTCTCTAATTCTCAATAAGCCTTTACGTTGGAGCCGTCATAGACTCTGAGGCCTGACCCACCGGCGTGCAATTAAAGAGGGAAGCAAAGTTGCCAACCGTGATTGGGTTAAGTACCATGCATGCTGTCTGTCGTATAATATCCATGTTGTACCTAAGCTTTTTATATCGAAGAATGATTTTACGAAATTGGGTGCTGAAGTCATTGCGGTTATATATTTTTCTGAATTTACATACTAAGTCACCATAAAATTCGGGTTCCGATAGACCTTGTTGCAGAAGAGATTTAAGTCCAATATTGAATTTTGAAATTAAATCAGAATGGCGTCTATAAAATTTTGAAAAGGCTTTGCGTAGTTTATGGTACCGATAACCCTGATTAAGGAGTTTAGCCGTTAATAATTTATTACGAGTGTTGAAGTCAGTTACATGACTAAGGCCTATGAACTTCAGCCTTTAGCTGAAGAGAGAGAGCTATAGAAGATAAACATGTTTGTCATTCTGAAGAGAGAGCTATAGTAGATAAACATGTTTGTCATTCAGCCACAAAGTTTGCTGTGTGTGTTACCGAAGGCCAAGACAAGCTTCCTACGATATACTGGTTACAGAAACTTCATAAAAGACCTTACAAAGCACGGTTTATTGCAAATTCTAGCTCTTGTACTACCACTGAACTTTCTAAATTATTAACTTCCTGTCTTACTGCTATTAACGCATGTGATTAAATATTGTGATAAAGTCTTTGAAAGATCAGGAAGAAATTTGTTTTGGTCTATCAAAAATTCGAATGAGGTTTTAAATAAAATGAAATCCAGACATTTCGTTCTTCAAGTCTGTCTAATTACGATTTTTCCACTCTTTATACTACACTTCCTCATAATCTTATAAAAGAAAAGCTTAATGATTGAATTGAATGGGCTTTTCACAGAGAAGATATTCTCTATCTTGCATGTAATGTCAGAAATGCATTTTTCACTTCTAAAGAGCATAAGAATTATACACTTTGGTCATGTCAGAAAGTGAGTGATGCCCTCACCTTTCTACTTGACAATATTTATATTAGATTCGGTACTAAGTTATTTAGACAAATTGTGGGTATTCCGATGGGTACGAATTGCGCACCTCTTTATGCTGATCTGTCCTTGTATTGTTATGAAAGAGACTTCATGTTGTCGCTTTCCATTGATTACCATTCTGAAATTATTGAAGCTTTTAGCTCCACTTCTAGATATTTAGATGATTTATTAAATATTGATAATACCTATTTCGATAGTTTGATCAGTCAGATTTACCCCCCAGAACTTCAGTTAAATAAAGCAAATTCTTCTGATACCGATGCCCGTTTTTGTATTTACATCTATCTATTGTAGATGGGTTTTTTTTCGTGCAAAATTTATGATAAACGCGACGACTTTGATTTTGAGATTGTAAATGTTCCTTTTTTGGATGGTGATGTTCCTCGTGCGCCATCCTATGGCGTTTATATTTCGCAATTAATTCGATTTGCTAGAGTGTGTAGTCATGTAACTGACTTCAACACTCGTAATGAATTATTAACGGCTAAACTCCTTAATCAGGGTTATCGGTACCATAAACTACGCAAAGCCTTTTCAAAATTTTATAGACGCCATTCTGATTTAATTTCAAAATTCAATATTGGACTTAAATCTCTTCTGCAACAAGGTCTATCGGAACCCGAATTCTCTGGTCGGGCTCATCGGAGTCTAACTGTTGGTTTTCTTTTGCTCCAGCATTTCAGTGGTTTCTTGCTGTCGAGTCCTCACCGTTGTCTCACCTCTGTGGTTCTTTGATTTTTGTGTTCACGGAGATGTTGCACTGATGAGTTAGGAGGCCTTCATGCGGACTGAACAAATTATTTGTCTAAATCGCGACAGAAGTAAGGGCGAGGATTGTGGCCACGTAAAATCGATTTAAGCCCCCCAGTGGAAATCTTCCACTGACCGTTCCAAGGCGGCTCTTCTGTGGCGATTTATTTATGTTGTTGTTTGTTACTTACTGTGTTTATCACTTGTGTCTTTTAATTTTGGATGGCCATATGGCCATTTTGTGGGAAAGTAACTGTCCTTATGGCCTTCCTTTGTTTAGGTTTCCATTATGGTCTGGTCGCTTATTGTTTGTATTTCTTTCCCTTTGGTGTCTTTTATGGGTGGAGTAAGTTAATTGTATCAATTCCTGATCTTTGTTTTACTTCTACTTTATGGTGACTTAGTATATAAATTCAGAAAAAATATATATACGCAATGACTTCAGCACCCAATTTCGTAAAATCATTCTTCGATATAAAAAGATTGGGTACAACATGGATGTTATACGACAGACTGCATGCATGGTAGTTAACCCAATCACGGTTGGCAACTTTGCTTCCCTCTTTAATTGCACGCCGGTGGGTCAGGCCTCAGATTCTATGACGGCTCCAACGTAAAGGCTTATTGAGAATTAGAGAGATCTAGTTCAAGGTAATGTTGTTTGGTGCCTGATGGTCTGTCTCTGGTCGGGTCATCGGAGTCTAACTGTTGGTTTTCTTTTGCTCCAGCATTTCAGTGGTTTCTTGCTGTCGAGTCCTCATCGTTGTCTCACCATTGTGGTTCTTTGATTTTTTGTGTTCACGGAGATGTTGCACTGATGAGTTAGAGACCTTCATGCGGACTGAACAAATTATTTGTCTAAATCGCGACGGAAGTAAGGGCGAGGATTGTGGCCACGTAAAATCGATTTAAGCCCCACAGTGGAAATCTTTCCACTGACCGTTCCAAGGCGGTTCTTCTGTGGCGGTTTATTTATGGTGTTGTTTGTTACTTACTGTGTGTATCACTTGTGTCTTTTTATTTTGGATGGCCATATGGCCATTTTGTGGGAAAGTAACTGTCCTTATGACCTTCCTTTGTTTAGGTTTCCATTATGGTCTGGTCGCTTAATGTTTGTGTTTCTTTCCCTTTGGTGTCTTTGATGGGTGGAGTAAGTTAATTGTATCGATTCCCACAAACTTTGCAGCCAATATGGCGGAAACAAAGAAAGTCTGTGTAGATCTCGGAGGAGATTTATCAAGTATTCTGGACAATATTGGCGTTTCTTACTTACCGACAAAAACTTACTTTGACAAAAAATAATAATAAAAATAAAAACAGCCTAACCAAAGGTGCTAAGGAATTATAAAATAATGATGTGCATAATTTCAAAATATTCAGCCTGGAAAACTATCTCCAAGTTACCGCGAAGTGTTTTCGTTTGGTGCGTAAAACGAAAACACACACACACACACACACACACACACACACACACACACACACACACACGAGTCGGCCCGTCCATGCTTATGAAGTAGAAGTAAAACAAAGATCATGAATTGATACAATTAACTTACTCCACCCATAAAAGACACCAAAGGGAAAGAAATACAAACATTAAGCGACCAGACCATAATAGAAACCTAAACAAAGGAAGGCCATAAGGACAGTTACTTTCCCACAAAATGGCCATATGGCCATCCAAAATTAAAAGACACAAGTGATACACACAGTAAGTAACAAACAACAACATAAATAAATCGCCACAGAAGAACCGCCTTGGAACGGTCAGTGGAAGATTTCCACTGGGGGGCTTAAATCGATTTTACGTGGCCACAATCCTCGCCCTTACTTCCGTCGCGATTTAGACAAATAATTTGTTCAGTCCGCATGAAGGCCTCCTAACTCATCAGTGCAACATCTCCGTGAACACAAAAATCAAAGAACCGCAGAGGTGAGACAACGGTGAGGACTCGACAGCAAGAAACCACTGAAATGCTGGAGCAAAAGAAAACCAACAGTTAGACTCCGATGAGCCCGACCAGAGACAGAGCATCAGGCACCAACCAACATTATCTCTCTAATTCTCAATAAGCCTTTACGTTGGAGCCGTCATAGAATCTGAGGCCTGATCCACCGGCGTGCAATTAAAGAGGGAAGCAAAGTTGCCAACCGTGATTGGGTTAACTACCATGCATGCAGTCTGTCGTATAATATCCATGTTGTACCCAATCTTTTTATATCGAAGAATGATTTTACGAAATTGGGTGCTGAAGTCATTGCGGTTATATATTTTTCTGAATTTATATACTAAGTCACCATAAAATTCGGGTTCTATAAACCCTATTGGTTTCATTGGGCGGCAGGGCTTGAGAAGTCATTTCATCTCAATGTCGGGTAAAAGTCCCACAAAATTTGAAGCAACATCTCCAAAATGACCTTTACAGTGTTGACGGGCATGTTAAACTTCAAATCAATCAATCAAACAAACACAAACAAACAAACAAAACTTAATTATAAAGTATATGCTCCTCATTTCATTATATAATAATTCCACACCGAGGGTACAATATTATGCAACCGAGAGTGGTGCCAATCATATACACTAACCGTCTCATGCAATCCGCATTAACTCTATATCTACTGATCCCTAATCAGACAGCCAAATGTAGACCAGCAGCCCACTCATCAACCTCTAGACCAGAGATGAGCATATACTAAATTAGCCAACACACCCACCGCATCAGCCTGCTTAATTACTCGCTAAGACACGAGATTTCGCGCATCTCTCTTTGAAAAGCCAGCAGACTATAGAAGAGCAGTTGCAATCCGCGAGGGCCCAGTCAGACTGCGCAAATGCGCAGGCTGATCCCAGTCCTTGTTGCCCACGTTTATAAGCTCCAATGCTGGCCCCGCAGCACACCAACCATACAATTTTTGTGACTTTACTGCAGTCTGAGGAGAAAAATATGTAAATAAAAATAAAACTCCAGTCGAGTGCCCCGACCAGGGATTGAACCCACGAAACTCGGGTTACAAAGCGAGCGACACAACCACCAGGCCCGGACCAACCAGACCAGTCAGTTATGCACTCTATGTGGATATTTATTATGGTCGTACTACTACATTCTTCCATACTACAGAGAGACATTTGTTTCAAATGTTTAGGAGATACTACTGTAATAATATCACATTTTTCCAGCTTCTTTTGACTCGGCCGCATCTGCCCCGCCCCTGGGCTCAAACGGTTATCATCGTGGCACCAGGCACCATTGTAGCAGGAGGAGGAAAAATCTGTTAAGAAAAATCCAGTCGAGCTCCGACCGGGGACTGAACCCACGACCTGGGGTTACAAAGCGAGTGACACAACGACCAGGTCAAAAGGCCCGGAGCAGTTAGACCTGTCACTTATGCACTCTATATGTATATACACATATACATGTCATAGATCAGGTAAGGTGGTTGGGTTCAGTTCAGTCCGTGTCCTTTGATGTCAATATATACTTACCTCAGAACTCATAGGTCAGGTAAGAGTCATTCCATTTCAGTCAGTACCCATTGACATCGGTATATACTTACCCAAGCTATCAAGATATCATATTTATATACTTATCGTGTCTTTTCATATCTCTTCACGCGTCTGATAGATCTCAGGTGAGCCGTTTAGGCTCTTTGAGAAACATGTCTGAATCGTGTACTTTTAAAGGTGGTCCTGATCTCTACTAACACTGCATGTCCCGTTATTTACTTATATGCATGTTCTAATGCATGGTTCAATGCACTTGACACTTGACCATTCAGAAGGGAAGTTCAATACTTTACTTGTTTAGAACTATTATTGATAGAAAATATTTTGTATATTTTCAGGTATATTGTTTTATATATGTTTATAATTGTGAAAGTTTACTAAAGAGATGGGCCTCTGAGGCCTAGTGGGTAATAGCGATGTCTCTTAGTCATTAGGTCTCTCATCGCCGTGGGTGACAAGCCCCGCTCGATTGGCATGTTTGGCGCCGGGTTCTACAGGGTAGAGTCGATTGTGTTTTCTCTGGGTGTATTGGTTTTCGCCTGCCTCTGATCAGAGATCAGCTCGATAGTGAAATAATCTTAAAGGGTCGTAGAACCGAATCAAATCAATGCTCAAACAAACATGCATATATTGCTCACTGAGCTATAAAGCAAAGGGTAAAATTAGCTTTGTTAAAGTCCAGGAAAAATAACCCATATTGTGATTGTTGTAAATTGATAGAATATGTTTCGAAATGTGCTGAATTTGTCATTGCGTCATGTTTATGTTTACTGATATGCATGTTCTAAGGCACTTGACACTTGACCATTCAGTAGTGAAGTTCAATACTTTACTTGTTTAGAACTATCATTGATAGAAAATACTTCTTAAAGGAACTCATTTTTTGATTTTTATTTGTATATTTTCAGAAATGTATAAACAGATCCCTTGTCATCTAAACCATCATCATCATTGATTAAACAGGCTGGCTGTCTTGTGTTTACTGTCCAATGTAGAATCCTTCGGTGACATTTGGTGGCCAGTGTGGCATTGGACATAAGATATCTTCGCCGGTGACGTGCGTTTTCAAATGTCACAGGGATGGAAAAAGAACATGACTCGATCGGGACTCGACCCCAGGGCCATTCGCATACCGTGCGAACACTCTACCGATTGAGCTACCGAGCCGCATGGTCGACCTGTTACATACATGTTTGTTTGTTTGATTTGAGGTTTAACGTCCCCGTAAACACTGTAAAGGTCATTTTGGAGACGTTGTTTCCAATTTCGTGGGACTTTTACCCGACCTTGAGATGAAATGACATCTCAAGCCCTGTCGCCCAATGAAACCAATATTGACGGGCCGACTCGCACCGCTTTTCTGGGCAGGCTGAGATCCTCTAAGCAGTTCACCAGTAGTCGTGTACGGGTCGGTTTCAGCTCTGCGTGGAATCATCATGCAACCCATTTATATCTTCAAGCCCCGATTGGCGGGGGCCATCATATATACATATACATATTTATCTCAATATTGCCGTACTACAACATGACAACTGTTTGACAGTCCTAATAATAAACTTCCCACACAACCCCATTACCCTGAAATGCCATTCCCCACTACCGCGTTTCTTTGTTTATGGAAGAAAATGGCCGTTAGTGACCAACACAGCGGCACTAAATAAAATCGATTTTTTCGATTGGATGAAACAGCGCTCTTGGTTAACAGCTCGGAAACGTCTATTAAGAAGAGAACCATTTATACCATGCTGTTTTAATTTGAAAAGGAGCCCGTTATGCCATACTCTATCGAAAGCTTTTGACACATAACAAAATATCATACAGGAAAACTGATTATTATCAAAGGTCTGACATATATGCTGAAAGATGTCTATTAATTGAAAAGTAGTAGAATGTTGTGGTAAAAATCCAGACTGGTATCTATATAAAAGGTTATTTTCATGGAAGAAATTATACATATTTTTATATGCTATATTTTATATTCATATTAGCAACATGTGTACTAAAGCAAATAGAACACTTTCCTGAGGCGAAATCTTCACCAGTGCCCACAGGATGTAAAAGAGGTATAAAGGCCTTGTTCGCCCAAATCTTGGAATATGGTAATTGTATCTGGGACCCCAGTGGAGTGGTCCTTAATAAAGAAATTGAAAAAGTTCAGAATAGAGCTGCTAGATTTGTAACAAGCAATTACTGCATTGAAACTGGGAGCATGACTGGAATACTTGGAAAATTAAAATGGGAGTCTCTCAAGAAAAGGAGGAAAGACACTAGGCAGTAGGGTGCTGCCAGCATTCCAACAGATGACCTTGCCCCCAACCATCCACCCAGCTAGGCACGGGCATCCGTTGCCTAGTGGATAAGAGCGCTGACTCTTAATCATTAGGTCTCTTACCGCTGAGGTTCGACCCTCGCTCGGGTCACATTTGAGACGCCAAGTTCTGCAACGGAAGGTCGGGTGGTTTTTCTCCGGGTACTCCGGTTTTCACCCACCTCTGATTAACGATCGACTTGATATTAGTGAAATTATCTTGAAAGGGCCGAAAAACAACGGTTCCCCTTAATAGCGGAAAGGACTCCTTTTCGTGAAAAGGACTCCTTTCCGCGAAAAGGACATTACCCTAAATAGCGGAAAGGACTTTTTTCTCAAAAGAGGTCAGCCCCCGCCCATAGGGGCTTGAAGAAATATATGGGCTGCATGATGCTTCCACGCAGAGCTGAATCCGCACACTAGTACTGGTAAACCGCTTAGAGGATCTAAGCCTGCCCGGGAACCGCGGTGCGAGGCGGACCGTCCATGCTAATAAACCCTTTTGGTTTCATTGGGCGACAGGGCTTGCGATGTCATTTCATCTCAATGTCGGGTAAAAGTCCCACAAAATTGGAAGCAACGTCTCCAAAATGACCTTTACAGTGTTGACGGGGACGTTAAACCGCAAATCAAACAAATCAAAATTCTCAAAAGAGGCACTTATTGGGGTAAAATAGAAACAAACTGAGAACCGTCGATTGACACCAACTGCCTAATGAGGCCATCCACGATCCTCTCCAGGACTTTCATGACCTGTTCTGTCAGCTTGAGACCACGATAATTGCCCCGTTCTAATGCATCGCCATTGCCCTTGTAGAGACAGACAATGAAACTCTGTTCCCAGTCCATCACGGATGATTGCAGCTGCAAGGCACCAGATCATTGAGGCACCCGCATCACCTGCAGCTCTGATCATCTCCACCACAATGCCAGAAGGGCATGGTGCTTTGCCAGTCTTCATCTGAGAGATAGCCTTCTTAACCATATCAATAGTGAATGGGATGGGCGGCCCTTCCACTGGTGGTTCATCAGACAAGTGGTCTGGGTCCCAGTCAAACTCAACATTGAGTAGCCTTTGTTAGTGTTCTGACCAGGCCCTCTGCTTTCAGTCTTCACTCATTATCTCATTTATATGTAAACAAGAAAAACTAATACATGCAGTCTTTGATCAGGAATTGAATGCTTTGTAACGGTATACTTTCTTTTGGTTTTTACCAGCATACACAATCTATGTTTGAATCATATATATGAAAAATACCAGACCAAACGTTTTTATGCCATAGATTGTGTGTACTTGTTAGAACTGCATCAATTAGACAGTTATCACTGGTACCCACACTAGTTGTGTTTTGAAGAGTATTTGTAGAAATATTTTTAAAAAAAAGTCTCTCTCTCTCTCTCTCTCTCTCTCTCTCTCTCTCTCTCTCTCTCTCTCTCTCTCTGGTGCACAATCACACACGCACGCAAACACATATACATGAAAATGTATGTATTTTTCAGACATTCAAGTCATGGCTATACTACGCCTACCAATATTTGGGAGAGAATGATGCTAATTTATAACCCCCGCCTATAGGGGCTTGGAGAAATAGATAAGGCTGCATGATGCTTTCACGCAGAGTTGAAACAGACCACACATGAGTACTGGTTAATCGCTTAGAAGGTCAAAATAGAAGTAGAGGCAATGATCAGGAATCGATACAATTAACCCACAGCTCCCATCAGAGACACCTAAGGGAAAGAAACATAAACATGAAGCAACAGGCCCCAATGGAAACACCAACCTCGGAAAGCCAAGAGGGCAGTCACTTTCCCACAAAATGGCCAAAAGGCTATCCAAAATAAAATAATATAAGCGACACAAACACCTAAAGACAAACCGTAACAAAAATAACCGCGACAGAAGAACCGCCTTGGAACGGTCAGCGGAAACGAATTCCACTGGGGGGCGGGGGGGGGGGGGCTTAAATCGATTTTACGTGGCCACAATCCTCGCCCTTACTTCCGTCGCGATTGAGACAAATAATTTGTTCAGTCCGCATGAAAGCCTGCACAGGTAAAATGCTGTGAGTTGGGCTGCCCCTGCATATTAACCTTATTGATTTGTTAGGACAACTGGGCTCAAAATGTTTTTTTTTTTTTTTCACCACAATGTCGGATAATAGTCCCACAAAATTGGAAACAGCGTCTCCAAAATGGCCTAAATAGTGTTGACGGGAACGTAAAACCTCAATTAAAAAAACTGGACAGTCTGTTCATTGGGATATATCTGCATCTAGTGTCGCAAGCATGGCCCTGGAGAGATTGAAACAGGTTCGATATTTACTTTGACGTTTTAGTTTGTACGTATGATGACATATTGTTGAGCTAGGAAGAATTCTTTCATTTAGTCCATTCCGTCCGTCCGTTTGTTCTGACAACACAAGTCTTCTGATTTTAATTGTGCCCATGTGTGTACGAAAGGAGGAGTCTATAATTTGTCCATGTCCTTACTGATGTCTCCGCACAAGTTGTCAAATCTTAGCACACATTGATTAAATTCATTGCAGAATCATGTCCACGTTTTCCCACGTTTCTTTCTTTCTTCTTCTTCTTCGTCTTCTTCTTCTTCTTCTTCTTCTTCTTCTTCTTTTTGCAAAAGAACGTGTTTTTATTTCAGTCCGGAAAACAGGGAATAAAAAAGTTGACAAAAGTGTTTTCCTAAGACTGTCTTGACTGGCCGAACTTTTTTTTCTATATGATAAAGCAAAAGAAAAACAACAACGACAGAACTTGCAAACTAATACATTAAAATAAAATTTTCGAGTGCGAGAGTCTTAAAATATATTATTTTTTTGAGAGACCGAAGTCGAAAATCTTAAACAAAATGTTTAATAATAAATTTATAGTAATAATATTGATCCTTTTATAACACAAAATTCTTTCCGCTATTTAGGGTAAAGTCCTTTTCGCGAAAAGGGCTCTTTCTCGCAAAAAGGAGTCCTTTTTTGCTATTAAGGGGAACCCGTGAAACAACCCAACCCCCCCCCCCCCCACCTCCACCAAAAAAAAAAAAAAAAAAAAAACAGCTAGGCACTTTAGAAATCATCATTCTTTGGCGTTTCAGACCCTTACTGCAAGAACTGACATTTATAAAGAATTGTTCTTCCCCCGAACCATTAGAGATTGGAATGCTCTTCCCGATTCGATTATTTCGACCGCTGAAGGTGCTAATGACTGCGTAACTAAGGTTCCGGGTCATTTAGGCCCATAACAAAATCGGCCCATGTCAAAATCGGCCCATGTCAAAATCGGACCATAGCAATTTTGGCCCATAAATGACTTCAATGCTGTTATAGGGGCCAATTTTCAGCCAAAATATAGAACAATGAAAGTTAATTTATGATAAAATACATGTATATACAATTTATTTTACCCCTTTACCCCGCTCGGCATTTGAATCATTATTTTCAATAATTACCTCCCTCAGATGTATGTCTTCCCGCAATGCAAACTTTGTAATGGAATAGATATGAAATAAAAATAATATAAAAGAGGGTCTGTTTATTTTGAAAAAAAAATGTATATTTATGAACTTGGATTGTAGTTCTGGGGTCATTGTTTATTTGTTTATATTGTTGGCACATGTCGGTATGCAAAATGTTCAATAATCACTTTACGTTGTTACCTTTATCGACACGTGCCTTAAAGTGACAAACAGAACAATTATCATATTACTCAAACCTCAGTCATTATTGGGGCACGGCCAATCAGCCTTTAGTTTATGTCTCTAATGCGGGTCTTTAATACTTCCTTTGTTTCTTGCTTTCGGTTTCGTTTTATGAATGTTATTGGGCAGAAACACATCTATAGCTATTTGTGGGCATAGGGCCGGGGCCCAATTTGCGAAGACTCACATTAGTCTGTGCATCCGCGCAGTCATATTTGTGTGTAACTATGAATCATAAAGTAGCCAAGTAGAAGTAAAACAAAGATCAGGAATTGATACTATTAACTTACTCCATCCATAAAAGACACCAAAGGGAAAGAAATACAAACATTAAGCGACCAGACCATAATGGAAACCTAAACAAAGGAAGGCCATATGGACAGTTACTTTCCCACAAAATGGCCATATGGCCATCCAAAATTAAAAGACACAAGTGATACACACAGTAAGTAACAAACAACAACATAAATAAATCGCCACGGAAGAGCCGCCTTGGAACGGTCAGTGGAAGATTTCCACTGGGGGGGCTTAAATCGATTTTACGTGGCCACAATCCTCGCCCTTACTTCCGTCGCGATTTAGACAAATAATTTGTTCAGTCCGCATGAAGGCCTCCTAACTCATCAGTGCAACATCTCCGTGAACACAGAAATCAAAGAACCACAGAGGTGAGACAACGGTGAGGACTCGACAGCAAGAAACCACTGAAATGCTGGAGCAAAAGAAAACCAACAGTTAGACTCCGATGAGCCCGACCAGAGACAGAGCATCAGGCACCAACCAACATTATCTCTTTAATTTTCAATAAGCCTTTACGTTGGAGCCGTCATAGAATCTGAGGCCTGACCCACCGGCGTGCAATTAAAGAGGAAAGCAAAGTTGCCAACCGTGATTGGGTTAAGTACCATGCATGCAATCTGTCGTATAATATCCATGTTGTACCCAATCTTTTTATATCGAAGAATGATTTTACGAAATTGGGTGCTGAAGTCATTGCGGTTATATATTTTTCTGAATTTATATACTAAGTCACCATAAAATTCGGGTTCCGATAGACCTTGTTGCAGAAGAGATTTAAGTCCAATATTGAATTTTGAAATTAAATCAGAATGGCGTCTATAAAATTTTGAAAAGGCTTTGCGTAGTTTATGGTACCGATAACCCTGATTAAGGAGTTTAGCCGTTAATAATTTATTACGAGTGTTGAAGTCAGTTACATGACTACACACTCTAGCAAATCGAATTAATTGCGAAATATAAACGCCATAGGATGGCGCACGAGGAACATCACCATCCAAAAAAAGGAAAATTTACAATCTCAAAATCAAAGTCATCGCGTTTATCATAAATTTTGCACGAAAGCTTCCTCATGCCTCTAGCGATTATGACCATACTGTGCGGTTGAGCAAGAGGAGCTGTGTATGCTGGGCTCTTGCAGTAGTCAAAGTAGAAGTAAAACAAAGATCAGGAATCGATACAATTAACTTACTCCACCCATCAAAGACACCAAAGGGAAAGAAACACAAACATTAAACGACCAGACCATAATGGAAACCTAAACAAAGGAAGGCCATAAGGACAGTTACTTTCCCACAAAATGGCCATATGGCCATCCAAAATAAAAAGACACAAGTGATACACACAGTCAGTAACAAACAACACCATAAATAAGTAGAAGTAAAACAAAGATCAGGAATCGATACAATTAACTTACTCCACCCATCAAAGACACCAAATGGAAAGAAATGCAAACATTAAGCGACCAGACCATAATGGAAACCTAAACAAAGGAAGGCCATAAGGACAGTTACTTTCCCACAAAATGGCCATATGGCCATCCAATATTAAAAGACACAAGTGATACACACAGTAAGTAACAAACAACAACATAAATAAATCGCCACAGAAGAACCGCCTTGGAACGGTCAGTGGAAAGATTTCCACTGGGGGGCTTAAATCGATTTTACGTGGCCACAATCCTCGCCCTTACTTCCGTCGCGATTTAGACAAATAATTTGTTCAGTCCGCACGAAGGCCTCCTAACTCATCAGTGCAACATCTCCGTGAACACAAAAATCAAAGAACCACAGAGGTGAGACAACGGTGAGGACTCGACAGCAAGAAACCACTGAAATGCTGGAGCAAAAGAAAACCAACAGTTAGACTCCGATGGGCCCGACCAGAGACAGAGCATCAGGCACCAACCAACATTACCTTGAATTAGATCTCTCTAATTCTCAATAAGCCTTTACGTTGGAGCCGTCATAGAATCTGAGGCCTGACCCACCGGCGTGCAATTAAAGAGGGAAGCAAAGTTGCCAACCGTGATTGGGTTAACTACCATGCATGCAGTCTGTCGTATAACATCCATGTTGTACCCAATCTTTTTATATCGAAGAATGATTTTACGAAATTGGGTGCTGAAGTCATTGCGGTTATATATTTTTCTGAATTTATATACTAAGTCACCATAAAATTCGGGTTCCGATAGACCTTGTTGCAGAAGAGATTTAAGTCCAATGTTGAATTTTGAAATTAAATCAGAATGGCGTCTATTAAATTTTGAAAAGGCTTTGCATAGTTTATGGTACCGATAACCCTGATTAAGGAGTTTAGCTGTTAATAATTTATTACGAGTGTTGAAGTCAGTTACATGACTACACACTCTAGCAAATCGAATTAATTGCGAAATATAAACGCCATAGGATGGCGCACGAGGAACATCACCATCCAAAAAAGGAAAATTTACAATCTCAAAATCAAAGTCATCGCGTTTATCATAAATTTTGCACGAAACTAATCCATCTACAATAGATAGATGTAAATCCGAAAACGGGGCCTCGGTATCAGAAGAATTTGCTTTATTTAACTGAAGTTCTGGGGGGTAAATCTGACTGATCAAACCATCAAAATAGGTATTATCAATATTTAATAAATCATCTAAATATCTAGAAGTGGAGCTAAAAGCTTCAATAATTTCAGATTGGTTATCAATGGAAAGCGACAAAATGAAGTCTCTTTCATAACAATACAAGAACAGATCAGCCACAAGAGGTGCGCAATTAGTACCCATCGGAATACCCACAATTTGTCTAAATAACTTAGCACCGAATCTAATAAGAAAGGTGAGGGCATCACACAATTTCTGACATGACCAAAGAGTATAATTCTTATGCTCTTTAGAAGTGAAAAACGATCATGACCATAATGTGCGGCTGAGCAAGCTGATCTGTGTATGCTGGACGAATTGTAGAAATTGCTGGGTCCTTTCTTACTTATTTGTTTTGTGTTACAATGACCTGACAAATGTTAATGCACGAAAACCTGTGGGTGATTCCTGTAATGAAATGGAAGATTTTCTACTGAAAACTAATCAATGCGCCTCTTATTCATAACGTATTCCATTTCTTAAATGGAAATAAGAAAAAAAACAATGTACACAACGAAACCCTTAACAATTTCATAAGCCCAATGTGAATGTGAATAGCGCCTGGTGCCAGTTGCCTGCAGTGAAAACAATCTGATATCACAAACCCTTAAGCATTTTCAAAATTCTTAAGAATGCATTTTCTTTCTTTATATCCATTCGGATAACACACCCGTGACATAGTGCACTCTTTCATTTTCTCGAATATGAGTACTTTTCCGTTCCGACCAAAAAATGTGATATTTGTCTTATTTATACTCCGAGCGCACGGTGTCTTTGCTCCATAGAACGCGTCTAACGAGTACCTACAACCTACGTCTAGGATCAGAAATAAGCATAATAGCATACACCACTTTATACTCCAAATTTCCCTATATAAAGTGGAGTTTAGAGCGGTATTATTTTCTTGGACTTGTTAACATGATGTGATTTTTTATCAGTTGAGGAAAGAATATTAATTTCTCAAACTGAACATATTTTTCACTTTATCCCATTGTTCGACTTATATGCTACTGATTTGGCCCTGCAAGCAAACGAATTATATGCAAACATAGTAATTATACCATCATTAAAATTTTGGATCGAAATTGCTATGGGCCGATTTTGTATGGGCCGATTTTGCTATGGGCCGATATGTCATTGGCCGATTTTGTTATGGGCCGAATTGTCCAGGGACCCGTGCCTAAGTTTACCTCTTTTATTTCTTTCTTTCTACTTACACTGCGATCGTTCACATCTGACCATTACTCGCAGGTGGAGCGTGATAGCTCAGTGCTTAGTGCACTTGCCTCTGATGCTAGAGGTCCCGGGTTCGATCCCCGGTAGCGGCGATAAAATCTCGGTGTCCGAACACCCTCCATTGGCATCATTTGCAGGGATGAATGTCATAAAGTGCACCGTCCTTCGGATCGGGACCTCAACTGGAGGCCCCCTGTGCAGGGAGAACCATCCCCTGTGCAGGTTAAAGATCCCTACCGTAATTACATGATTACTGTGTAGGCTTTCATCCTGCAAAACCTGGAGTGTATGTAATATACACCTGCGGTAATGGTCAAATGTGACCGACGCAGTATCAGTAGATAGATATAGATTGTTGGTGAAATGATAGATAGATAGATAGATAGATAGATAGATAGATAGATAGATAGATAGATAGATAGATAGATAGATAGATAGATAGATAGATAGATAGATAGATAGATAGATAGATAAGATAGATAGTTAGATAGATAGATATATAGATAGATAGATAGATAGATAGATAGATAGATAGATAGATAGATAGATAGATAGATAGATAGATAGATAGATAGATAGATAGATAGATAGATAGATAGATAGATAGATAGATAGATAGATAGATATATAGATAGATAGATAGATAGATAGATAGATAGATAGATAGATAGATAGATAGATAGATAGATAGATAGATAGATAGATAGATAGATAGATAGATAGGTGTACATTCCATACACACCAGGTTGAAAGCCTACATAGTAATTATGTAATTACGGTAGGGGTCTTTAACTTGCTCAGGGCATGACTCTCCCTGCACAGGGTGCCTCCAGTTAACGTCCCGATCCGAAGGACAGTGTACTTTATGACATTCATCTGCAAAGAGCTAGGGACTAATTTAACTTCCCATATTGCAGGTCCTGGTGTATGAATGTCATTTGATGTGTCACCATTAACGAATCTGATTCTGATTGTCAGCAAATAGGGGGACCCACACACTGTGTAGAAAGCTTTAATTTGCGGGAGACTGTCCCAAGCTTGTTCTTAACTTATGTGCCATACCACAAACTTGCCATCATGATCGGGAATGACCGAGAGCAATAAAGAGATAGAAAGGAAAGAAAGCGATATCGGTAAACAGTAAGACCACTTTGTCCATTCGGTTCAATTGAATCCGATTCGTAATTGATCCAGGTTGTCAATGGTAACCGGAAGTGTAAGCAAAGAGATGGTCGTACCTGAAAGACGGGGACGAAATTTTACTTTTTAAGATGTTTCTAGCACGTTAACATAAACCGAAAATGTCTCACAGGTAACAATTACTATTTTCAAACGTATGATTTGTCAAAATGTTGAGAGGTTAACCGATTTTGAGCAGTAAATGTGAAACGGCGAGGGTTGAAAATGAGAATGGTTTGTTTGATTTGATCAGTGTTAAGGATATCAAACTCATTATCAGAAGCGAAGGCAAAGAAACAGAGTTCAGTGTTGACAATAATGGATTATGAATCGTGCTATGAGCGCATTTGGAGGGCGGGACTTCTGCACAAGGCTACCAGACTAGGGTTAAATGGACGAATGTGGCTATATATGAGAAATTTTTTATGGGACAGGGTCTACTACATAAAAGTTAACAATTATAAGTCAGATATTTGTACGTCAGCTGTAGGGATACCTCAAGGCTCGGTCATTAGTCCAGTGCTGTGCAATCTATATACACATGATTCAATGGTTGGAGTGGAAGGAAAGCACACTGAATATGCAGATGATGTGACCCTGAAAGTTTAACATCAGCTTGTGAGGCTACGAACAGGGATCTAAAACTAAGGGTCTAGCCTTGGTGTCATAAGTGTAATATGTCAGTGGCAGCAGACAAAACAGATGTGCTGGTGGTATCCCCAGATGGGAAGGAACCAGCAGGTATGGTGGACATTAAACTAGGAGATGAGACATTGAATGTGGTGAAGTATAAAAAGATTCTGGGAGTGACTTTAGATGATCAGTTAAGTTATCATAAACACATAGAAGAGAAGGTTAAGTCAGGATTTAGAGCACTGAAAGGGTTGGATAACTTTGTCAAGGGACATAGAGGTTGCAGCCAATCGGTATTCCTGAGACTCTACAATGCACTGGTACTCCCAATCATGGACTACGCAATACCAGTTACAGTATCTGCCACGGCCGAGTGCATCAAGGAGCTAGGTAAAGTTCACAGGGCAGCATTGTTGAAAGCCTCAGGTTGCCTAAACAGTACTAGCATGGACGCACTTGAAGTTCTAACCAACGCTATTCCAATTGACTTGCACATTAAAATGAGACAAGCAGAGGAGGTGGTTAGAATTGGTGCAAAACACGAGGATGAACCACTAAAAAAGGACTTCCTGGAATGGGCAGCTAACACTCACACAAATAACAGGAAACCATCAACATTTCAGCTGTTAATGTGCAGGTTTAAGGAGATGAAAGGGAATACAGATTTTGATAAGATTGAGCAAGAATTTAGATACACGAAAGAGTACATGGGACTGTTAAAAATGGGGGGAAAAGTGAATTCTGAGGAGTTCAAGCTGGACAAAGAAGTGCAAGAAGAGAATGTGAAAGAGTTGTTAGAAGGTCTACAACCAGAGGATGTGATTGTATTCACTGATTGGTCAGCTTTTGGCAATCCGGGTCCTACAGGGGCAGGAGGGGTGGTGTATCTTGAGGGATATGAAGCTTCGCCAGTATTGCTGAAGAAAGGTGTCAGCCCTTTCAGTAACAACTTCACAGGCAAGTTGGTGGGTATTCAGATCAGCTTAGAATTCCTTGCAGAGATCAACCAACTAGAAGGCAAAAACATACACTTTTTTACTGATTGTCATGGTGCCATTTTATCAGCCTTCCAGAACCATATTCCTAAGAACAAGATAGAGATTATCACATCTATAAAACAGAGTATCAGTCAAATTATGGAAAAAGGCAATAAAATACATGTACACTGGGTTCCTGGACATA